>APFE030791983.1:0-13711 GCA_000404065.3 Pinus taeda
AAAAAAGAGGTTTTATTTAGGTGAGGAATATTGGCCAAATAGCATGGGACAAATAATTATTAATGCCATAGGCCGAATACCAAATTTATAAAAGAGATATGGTAAATGAATACAGATAAAAGAGGTATAAAGAGGTATGGTAATATATCAAGTATGATTAGAAATCGACATCTAAATATATACCAAGACTATGGGGAAAATACCATGGTAAATAAAATAGTTATGGTAAATAAATAAAAATATAAATAAACCATAGATATGCTAAATAAAATAAAATAAGATTATATTTACTCCATAAACCTCTTCATACTTACTAACAGTAAAAAAAAAGTTTTCAGATAGTTGTATTAGTTGTATTAGCAATTGTGAATATTTTTAATTTTTAAATTTTAGATTAATGATTTCTTTGAAGCTATTATTTTAAAAATTATTTTTGAGTTTCTTTTCCATATTAATTTAATTAAAATATTTTTATTTGGATCAATAATTTCTTTGTACTATTTTTATTTTTCAAGGGAAATAATTTTTCCTTTTAAACTCTTGAGAGAGAGTGATGGTCAATACATAAATATTCATAAGCATGTATTCATTACATCAATATTTCTCATCATCATGTCACTTGCAAGGAATTGAAGTTGGTGGGAGAGATAAAATCCATTCTACGTAACCACATGACAAAACCCTATTTGACCACCTCTTAATAATATTTTAATTCTTTTGATCCTCTAGTTCTTTACAAAACACTAATTGATTTTTAATTCAAATGAAAAATATTTTTATTAATATCAATATTTTACAAAGTGGCTTCTTCTTCGAATCCATAATTGTTTAGTCAAGATTTGACATCCTTATGCCAGTAGAGTTTGAGGAAGAGGTGGGAAGAAGTGTTTCTCAGTAGAGCTTAAGGCAATGCTAGGATGTTTTTTTTCCCTTCATGACTTTTATCTTGCTCTTGTACATTAGATAGTTAGTAATACTTATGTGATCAATGGAGGAAGACACATTTTCATTAGGAGTATCTAATGCAATGCATTTTATTTAATTTTAACTTTATATGTTAAGAAAATCCTTGGAATTTTCTTGATATTCCTCCATAATTCCCTGAACCTCATAATCATATAAAAATAATGCAAGTGATAAGTCTCAAAGAAAAGCTACATATTATCCCACTATCAAAGGTCTATTTTTTTCTATATCCTTTTCCACATAAGGATCATCATTCCGCACAATTTCTTGTTAATAAAGTTACAGTGAATATTATGATGTATATTATCTTTTAGATACTTGTACTAATGTATGAATCCTTGAGAGTTTTTAATTACTTATCTGGATCATAGAGAAACCTCAAAATGATTGAAGAATCTATAAATAGAAAAGGATGTAAAGTGAGGTTTGTCCCCTCAATCTTTATGAGTGATTATCACAATCATCGTTGACTCTTAAAACAATAAAAGGTTGAACATGTAAGAAAATGTTTACATTATTCTAAAAGAACAGCATGGTTTTGAAATGAATTTATTTCTCTTCAAAGAAGAAAGTGATCTAATAAAGTTATTCAAATTTCATTAATTTTAAAATAATTATATATATATATATGTGTGTGTGTGTGTGTGTGTGTGTGTGTGTGTGTGTGTGTCTTTCGGATTAATCACATCATTGGGATTTGGTCGACATTCGAACCAATTAATGTTGTTCATCATCACCACAAGGTGAAAAATCAATCGATTTGTAGGTATAAATAGCATGGATGCATCATTTCCCAGAGTTAGATTAGTCATTGGTAAATTAGTTAAAAAATTATTTAAGAATTGGTGGTAGGGAAATATATGTTAATATATTATATAATTAGTTAAAAACTAGTTGTTATAAAATGATTAGACATTTAAATATTATCCTTCAAAAATTACCATTATATATAAAATAATTGTTAATAATATCACTTTATATAGTATTAATCATTAGGGGTTGACTTATTCCATTTAAATCAAAAATATAATTAGTTGAAAAATAAATTCTTGAGAATAATTCAATTTAAATTATTTTATTTCAATATATTTTGATAAATACTTATTAATATTACTATTATCAATTTTATAAAGATATTTTTTTTAAGAGGGATGGCTTATTTTGCTTAAATTAGAAAATATAACAATTTTAAAGGATATAGAACTAGAATTATAGGTTAAGAATTGTTACTAGAAAATTAGTAATAGTATATAAAATAAAAATAAAAAGGAGGTTTCATACTATTATATTATTAGTTTTAGTTATATTAACAAATTTAGTAATATGTCAACAAATAAATTAAGAAAGAGAAATGTCAAGAGGGGAAATAAAATAAGAATTGAAACGTAGGAGTCACGAGGTTTGCTAAAGAGAAAAATATAATTTAAAGAGAGGCTACTAAAAAATATACTTATTATGTTAAACACATGAAATTAAAAAATATTAAAAAGGAAATTAGGGGATGAATGATGAAACCAGAAGAAAATAAATGTCAATTAGAAAGAATAGAAAAGAGAAAGGGGAAAAAAGAGAGGCAGAATCATGAAGAGAGAGTCACAATCTAGCTCTTTCTCAAGTTCCAACCATAATCCCTATTAGTATTTCTAGCATGATTCTCAATCTCAATCGCATCCCTAAGCTTCCTATGGTGGAAGTGATAAACCCTGGCAATGACTTTGGATTCTTCAATGCAGATTTGTTGTTTCGATTCCTCTACATGCTCAGCTAAGGCTCATATATATATATATATTATATATATATTATATATAATATATATAATATATATATTTAATCATGTTAATTATAAAATTGTAACACTCGAAGCTACATAAGAAATACTCTCGAGAAAAATCTGAATCACAAGAAATCGAGCAAAAAAGAAACAACTCTCAAGACAAGCAGGGAGAAAGCCCCACCCAAGAACAAAAAAGTGAACTTGACAACACCTCAAGAATCAACAGTTATGAGGATTCAAATACTGCACAAAATAAATCTTCATTTAACAGTAAAGCAGATCTCCTAGACCAAACTTCTTCTCCGACTATCTTCAAAAGGACGAACACAATAGATCGTGAAGCTAAGACACCAATGTTCCAAGAACCGAAAGAGATGAAGGAGATGCAAGATAAAGGAAGTTGGAAGACTGTAAGGAAAAACAGGAAAGCTACAGCACCAATCTCACCAAGAAAGACGAGGAGCCAAACAATTAAAGCTAAGAAAATTATAGGTCCGATAGACCAATTTGTTCTTAGTGGACGTTAACCACCACCATCATCATCATCAAAAAAAATTATTGTAGTTACTAAGTTTTATTTTTATGTTTTACTGCATTAAATTTCTTACTTTATGTTGTTAAAATGATAATGACTGAAGCTCGAAGGCTAGGATACATTTGGTTACCTAATTAATCAATAATTAGGAGTCATGTTAATAAAAAATAAAAACTATTTGCAGTAATTAAAAGAAACATCTATGAAGGAACAATTACCCATTTGCCCTTGGAAGGGAGATATAGATGGGGAAAGAATTCAGAGAGGGGATCCTATAGTTGTGTGAAATAAACCAGTGGGAATATAGTCAAAGATAATATGAAAAGACTTGAGGCTAGACAATGAGTTTTGAGGCCGAAGACACCTCATTGTAGCTTGATTTATTGTAACTGTGTAGAATAGAAAGTGCTCAAGGGACAGTCTAGTCAAGATTTTGAGGTCGTGAATGCCAGGCTTGCGGCTCGGAGGAGAGACTTTCCAAACAAGATTAGAGTTACAGATTTTCAAGTACTAAATAGATAAGATACACAGATTTTATTTAAGAAATGATGTTGGATAATCAAAATTACTCTTTTGAATGATAGAATAAATTAAATTAAGGAGAGAAATTCCTTGAAAATGCATTAGACTATAAACATAATTGAATTTGCAATCAAAGGTGCATACAGTAAATATTACAAGTAATACATGAAGGACAATAAATGTACACGCAATGCAATAAAATTATATCCCTGTATCAAACAAATACTCATGTACTCTTAAAACTTGGAAAAAAAAAATTATTTTAGATAAAGTGTAAAAGTAATCCTTACCATAAACTATAGAACTAATCTTTATGGTAAATGGTAAAAATAATATTTATGATAGTAGGTCTGGGAATCCCAAACACATAGAATAAGAAGGAAAACTAAGTCTAACCTGTCCAAATGACTATATACTTACCAAGTTGTTACATTAAAAAGGAAACTGAAATAAACCACTATAGTACAATACAAAGAAGATAGTAATGAATTAAACCATACATTCATTCTTTCAGCATGAAGAACTGATTATCTATATTGACTGTAACATAAGCATGTTCCCCACAACAAAACAGGCTCAAAGACCTGAATTTGTCTAGCAGATAAATAACCCCAAAACCCTCGAGATCATAATCTTATCAGGAAATATGAATTACAAAGAATCTTTGTTCAACATTGTCTTTCAAAGAAAAGTAGACAAGTAAGCTCATAACTGAAACTAATATCAACAGTTCAGAAACCCTTGCTAATGTCAAGCGCAAAGATTAACATTTGCACACAGACATCTAAATGAAAATGGAGTTCAACATGTTCCAACATAGAACCTTTACCGATAAATAGTTCTTTCATGATGCGTTTACCATATAACAATCAAACTTTATGAACCAGAGGTGAGTTTTCCAACGTGTAAATAACCACGGAGAATATAAACTCTAAAAACCACAAAATATGGTATCTTAACCATGCAAAGAGCTTGATGAATATAGTGGAATACTTGCAAACATATGCCATCGATGAACAAAATCCATTAGGAGATAAACCTACAAAGTAAACTGGCAAAATGATGCCCAGATGGCGATGCACCTTCATTAAAACAAAGATTATCGATTAGCCAAATTTAGAACTAGAAATCTGTGAAGGAATGTAAGAAGAAACCCATGGAATTTCTGAAGCTTAAGAAACTGCATGCTTACCTTACGGAAATCAACATTAGATTTGGCTACCTCTCGCAGAACCAGAAAACCTTCGAGCCACACTTAGACGGTGGAATCCATTTGTTAAACACTGAACCAGATGAAATATTGAAGCTAAAACTCAACTCAAGATGCGTAAAAAACTAGAATAGTGCAAGGGCAAGTATTTTGGGATAGCTTCGAGTCAAAGGTGGATAGATATTTCCATAGCACACAACAGAAGTGGTCATGAGCCAACCTGAAACCCGAAGGCCAACCTCATCGTAGTGCAATAGAGACCTCAAACAACTAACATCAAATGACTCCACAACCATTTGGATGGGGTGAGGCAGTTAGTTGGAAAGACCCTAAACCCTCCCCACCATTAGATCACCCACCAAATATCAACTGGTGAGGACCAGGCCAGCTATCGCAGGTAAAGTTAACCCTCTGTCGGATGCATGCAACATCATAAACCATGATATGTCACATGTATAGACATACTAGAGGTATTTAAATGGAAGTTTAGTTACGAGCCTAATAATTTGAATGGAGCCATGTGAAAAATTAATGCGAGACAGATCAAACCTTATACAATGTGTAACATAAATTAGAATGATCAAGTGAGAGTAATGTGCCATTAAGGTCTACATCTGCCACTATATGGTGATAGTTAATAATATTTCTTTTACTATTTCATTTCATTTGCATATTTCATATGAGATTTCTTTTTATGGTGTTACAAATGGTATAAGGGCTCAAGTTTGTACACTGAGACTCTTTGGGGAATTCCTTATATATGAATTAAATGTGATTTCTTGAAAATAAGTAAGTAAATATACATGTGAACACAGAGACCCGAATCAATAGAAAAGGGGTCAAAAATGCAAGGGAGCCCAAGACCACCAAACCCTCCAGAAACAACTTATGTGAATGCCAACCCTAATATTTTGATACAACTAGGAGAGGGATCTTGTTAAGCGAATGTTTTTCTACTTGAAATTGTTTAGCAGCTATGTGCTCAAATGACTAATTTAAGAAGAGAGAATGAATGAGTATGGCTAGAATAGGACAAAATTCCTACAAGTCTATCCAATCAACAGTCACAATGAGATTTAAACCTGAGTGCTGAAGATAGAGAGAAAACCCTAACGAGTTAGCATGGAGAAGAGAATGTTGAGTCAGCTGAAAAACATGGGGAAGACAAAGGAGGATGTTCAGAAAATGTTTCTAACTAGTGCAAGACAAAAAGACATAAATTTGAATTACAAGGAGAATTTAAAAAGAATAAAAAGATTGGGAACCTTAACCATGGACGAATATGTGAAATGATTCACCTCCTTACTATATTATGTGCCTTATATCGAAGAAGAAAAGGCCAAAATTCAATGTGTCATTTGTAGCCGACCCAAGTTTATGAAGGACAAGCTTGAGTTTGATTACCCAAGAACAATCGATGATGTAGTACAAAAAGTCTGCGTGTGCTACCAACAAATGAAACGAAAAAATGAGGGACCTAAAGGAGTATTGAACAAGAAGGGAAGGAACCTGATCCCAAACAGACAAACAAAATTTACTAATGGCAGAAATATACAACAAAAACCTCTAAATAAATTTCCAACAAGGAACCAACATAAAGTTGGATATTCTAAAAATAGATATTCAGAAGGAGTTAATAAATATGTTAATCACTAGTAGTCAAAACCACTGCTAAAATGTTGGGGATGTGAAGAACCCCACTATTACAAAAATTGTCTACATAAGGCAAGGAAGAAAAAACTATCAAATATGAAAGAAGCATCCACAGTTATAGAAGTGGGGATGAGCATGCCCATATTAATGCTGCTCTCAACGATCATCAAGCAGAATACCAACCCACCATGATCAAATGTGATGGTATGATTGCTAAGCAACCTGTCTCTATTTTGTTTAATCCCAGTGCCAGCCTAAGCTATGTTAGCCCTAAGGTGGTAGAAAATTATCAACTACAGAGCAGTAAGTTTCCAAAACCATGGTTAGTTAGATTAGCCACGAGGGCAAAAAGAAGGGTAATTGAAAGAACATATTGTTGTCCTATAACAATTTCAGGACAACCCATTCATGTTGACCTTAATATATGCCCTTTGGGTTCATACAAAATTCTAATAGGGATGGATTGGATGGAAAAATGTTGATCCCTAGTTGACTGCAAGAAGAAAACTATCAGTTTTATCACTAAGTTAGGGCAAAGGAAGGAACTTCAAGGAATCAAGACAAATACCAAATTGCCTCCTATTACTGCTACTTACCTAGGAGAATGTATTAAGAAGGTTTGTCAGATATATGTTGTCTGGGTGGGATTTACGAACTCCAAAAATAAAATGACCTCCTTGGAGAACATTCTTGTTATTAAGGAATTTTCTGATGTATTCCCTGAATCCATTCCTAGATTACCACCCATGCATGATATTGATTTCACCACTGAAATAATTGAGGGCGCATCCTTTGTATCTAGGGCCCCTTATCACATGAGCAGCTTGTTATAGTGCATCCCCTTGGGGAGCCCCCGTACTGTTTGTAAGAAAGAAATATAGAACCTTGAGATTATGCATAGATTATCATCAGTTAAATAAACTGACCATCAAAAATAAATATGCCTTGACATGTATTGATGATCTATTTAATCAGGTGCAAGGAGACAAAGTATTCTCAAAAATTGATTTAAGTTCTCGCTACCACCAAATAATGATAAAGGAGGAGGACATTTTGAATACTGCATTCCAAGCTCATTATGGTCATCATAGGTTCGTTGTGTTGCCATTTGGCCTCACACACACCCTAGTTACTTTTATGAGTTTGATGCACAGTATTTTCTAGCCTTATCTTAACAAATTCGTACTGATTTTGATTGACAACCTTTTAATATACTCCAAGAATCAGGAGGAGCATGAACAACATCAAAGAACAATGTTGCAAAATCTATGGGAAAATTGGTTATATGCTCGATATAGCAAGTGTGACCTTTTCGAAGGTCAAATTTAGTACTTGGGTCACGTTATATCAGCAGAGGGAATAGTGGTGGACCCAAAAAAGATCAAAACCATTATGTAATGGATTGTTCCAAATAATGTTACTAATATCAGGTCATTCTTGGGTTTGGCCATGTACTACCATCATTTCATCAAAGGATTTTCAAAAATCACTTTCCTAATGACCTCTTTACAGAAAAAGGGACACACTTTCCAATGGACAGTCAAATGTTAGTAAAGCTTTAAAATACTAAAACACCTACTTACCACTACACCTGTGTTAAAGGTAGGAGGTCCGGAGAAGTCTTTCGTTGTTTGCATGGATGCTATTAAAAAGAGTGTTGGTGGAGTGTTGACAAAAGAGGGAAAGGTTATTGCTTACAAATCACAAATATTGGAGTATGAGAAAGGATATTTTGCTTACGACCTTGAATTAATAGGAATAGTGCATTCACTTAAAATGTGGTGACACTACCTATTGGGGAAGAAATTTATGCTATTGATGGATTATATTAGCCTTACAAATTTCTTTAACTAGTCTAGCTTAAATGATCGATAGGCTAGATGGACAACATTTTTTAGTGAGTTTGATTTCAAAATGAGACATCTTAAAGGGATGGAAAATCAAGTGGCTGATGCATTAAGCGGGAACTTACATTGTATTTATGAGGTCCAAATCAGTTAGGTGCACTCAAACATCCCTAAAATCATAAAGGAAGCCTCCCTCAAGGATCCAGAATACATTTTTCTTTGGCAACAAGTAAAGGAAGCTCAGTTGAAAATGGAAATATTAGATTTTAAAATAAATTCAGACAAAATCCTTACCTTCCAAAAGAGAATATATGTTCCTAACCAAACCTCTCTTAAAAAATTGATACTGGATGAGTTTCATAGGAAACCATGTGATGACCACCTAGGGTCCCACAAGTTGTTTTTAGCCATCAAGAAAGGGTATTTTTGGCCCGACTTAAGGAAGGATGCCACTAAGTACTCATCCAAATGTTTGGAATGTCAATTGGTTAGGGCGAAACATCAACATCCCATTGGTTTGATGCAGCCAATGTCCAACCCGAAATGGAAATGCAGTCATTATACCTGTGAAATCCACTTATAAAACTCGTCGGAGCAATAATGTTCTTGGCGAACTCTCATTCAGATATATTCTTTGCAGTCAACACATTCAGTTAACATATGGTTTAGCCTCACCACTTACATTGGATTGGTGCTAAGAACCTGCTGAGATATCTTTGTGGCACAATCACTCATGGGTTGAGATACACTGCCAGAGATGTGACACTTCTTGGGTGTACTGATGCTGATTGGGCAGGCAGTGTGGTGGAAAAAAAGAGCACTTCTGGGTGTTGTTTCTCTTTGGGATCTACCTCGATATCCTGGATGAGAAAGAATCAAAAGTTTGTGGCTTTAAGCATAGTAGAAGTAGAGTAAATTGCTGCTAGCATGGTTTCTTGTGAGGCAATCTCGTTGCAAAATCTCTTCAATGAGCTGTTTGGATTTACATTGAATACCACCATGGTTTTATGTGACAACCAGAGTGGGATTCGTCTATAAAAAAACCCCGTATTTCATGATCGCTCCAAGCATATCGATATCAGGTACCACTATATTCGACATATGGTGCACTGAGGAGCAATAAGGCTCCAACATATCGGTACAGATGAACAGATCACTGACATTCTGACAAAGCCACTAGGAAAGATCAAATTCGTGACTTTCTGATAACAACTTGCTATCATTCGGATACCCTCTTATGAGGGTAAAGTATGATGTATTGAGCTTTGGGAGCTCCAGTGGGGCGCGAGGTACTTCTTGGAGTGACATGTAACCACAACATGACTCACCATCCCCCGGTGGTGCACTATGTACAAGGTAAAGGTTCAACCTTCCCCTGTGACACACTGTGGCAACTGTGGAACAGGATGATTAGTTCTCCTATCGGCTAGGATGATTCATTCTCCATGTCCACTATGGACAGGATGATTAGTTCTCCTATCGGCTAGGATGATTCATTCTCCATGTCCACTATGGAGCAGGATGATTAGTTCTCCTGTAGGCCAGGATGATTAGTTCTTTGTGGCATCCACTAGACAAGATGATTAGTTCTCTTGTGGATAGGATGATTAGTTCTCCTATCGAGGCATCCTACTCATGCAGTCTGGGACTCGTGGGAAGTACCTCTCATCTGATCAATGAGCAGGGAAATGAGGATAGGGACCATAGCAGTTCTATCAATGGACAAATCATTGTTCTATCATACTTCCTATGCTAGGATGACCTCCATTAATCTAGGATCAGTGAGAGTGGTACACACTCTAAGATTGACTTCGAGTCAGTGGAGGATGGTATGATACATCCTCGATCATTTCTTCTTCTTCATAGTTCATGAAGAGTAGAGCAGAGTGGGGTCAAGTTGTACAGGACATTGCATGTTATGGATGGATAGTAGTGACAGTCTAACAAATTGCAGATGAAGTTCTCCCTAGTTGAGAGGGAGTGTTAAAAATGCCAGCTAGGGCCAAACTCCATGTGGGTCACCTTATTTATGGCTTTTGATATTTTTCCTAGATTACCCTCATCGAGATGTGTAGGATTGATCTAAAGAGCATCCGATTCCGATAAGTATTTATGAACATATGAATATATTTTGATTATGGACAAATTGTCAAGTCGACTAGCAACTTATGTAAGCTCAAAATCCCAACAGTCATGTCTATTCAACCTCAACATTTTGCATATAATTACAAGGAGAATTCTCCTCATTTGGACACTTCACTCTCACACACATCTATATCTCTCTCCTACACAGAAAGAGTCTCTCTCTGAGACGTGTGGCTAAAAGGAAGACGTCCTAGCGCAAAGAGGACGTAGAAAAATGACAGCAATTCATGTTTAACCAAAGTTGACCAGTGTTGACATTTGAAGAAGTATAGATTGGGGGTGGTTAGATCCCCTACACAGGCCGCAATTTTTGGCACAAAAACCGAGGTGATCTGACCTCTGGTTTGATCGATATTGATTTCCCTAGTTTAGGGCTAGAGCAACTTTAAAAATCTGCACTTTGACTGAATTTTTGAGGCTGTTATAGGGTTGTTTCTTCAAGTTGTCCAAGGACAAGTTGACAAGAAATTGACCAAGTATTTTAGAGGTCAATTCCATCTTCTTTGAACAATTATGACTTCGCTGATCTAGGGTTTATTGTTGCTGATATATAATTACAGAATGCAGATTTTGTACTATTTCTCTCTGATGAATTATTGAAGAGAAAGAAGATTTGATGAAAGGGTTTCCCCAATTTAGGGTTCGTCCCTAGCTAGTTACCACATCTTCTATCTCTTGTCTTGGCTTGTTTTTGGTTGATAATTTAATGTTCTATTTGCACTTTACTTAATGTATATGTGATTGCTAATCTGTGGCTAATAAAAAGAAAAATAAGTAAATTTCTCTAAGCATAGAACATACCATAATTTAACATTTAGTCATTCACTTGCTCAATCATTGTCTATCTGATAGGATCATGTTATTTAGTCCCTTAAGGGGTTGCACAATGTCTAGTGGTAGAGGATTTGTTTAGTTCCTAGAGGCAAGGCCATCAATAAATGCTAGATTATTACAGGAGTTGGCATGTGTTGAAAAGAGAGTTTAATTTTCATCAGGAGCTGTGCAATTGTCCTTGACAAAACTTAGTCATCATCAAAACAACCTAATTAAGACATCAAATAAGAATTGCATAAAAGAATAAGTCGTCGCAATCAGGAGGAATAATTGATGGCATTGAAAATAATAGTTCTTATAGATAAAAGTTAGACTCCAAAATTCAATCATAGAAAAACGTTTGGAGGGGTTTTCTAGCAGCCATTGTAACAATTGTCTGTAAATCCAACAATTATTTCTTAGAATTAGAATTAGAATTATATGTTATCTAAGATATGTAATCCAAGTAGCCATGAAATTTTTAAGGATTTGAAACCATTTATGTATTAAAAAAAGCAATATATTGAATTGTGTGGATCCACCTTAACGAGAGATCTATCAAAGGCCCAAATTGATCAAACCTCTTATGGTGTAAGTCTTTCTTCAATTTTGATGTCCTTAAAAAATTTGTGTCTTAATCAATCCCTCTAGGTTCTTATTAGATCCATGATTAAGATAAATTTTTGTTAGTCATTATATTCTATAGTTCTGTTGATAAACTATTGCCACTTGTAAGATTTAATAATAACTAATAATGTAACTAAATATTTTTTTAATACACTCATCATAACTATTTCTTTCACAATACATAAGATGTACAATTTTCTTAAGATATAAAGGTGACTCTCCGAATACAACAATGTTTTCTAAATTAGAGAAGAACAACACGTAAAAATAAAAATATGATGAATGAGATTTTATTTTACATCAAGACTTCATTTGCAGCTAAACACTATAGAGTAATATCAAATATATGTTAAACACTTAAGTAATGTGTATCTTAAAAATGTGTAATTATATAACTTAATTTTTGCATATTTGTATGCCATTTTAAGCAAGGTTGGTTATGTATAATTGTTTATTTCACATATAAAGCTATCCATGCCTAAATGGGAAATAATTTTTCTAAACCTTAAGAATGTAATCCAGGATCACCCATACCTCTTTCACTTACAAGTTGTGAAGGTTCTTGCTCGGGAGATGATGGTTGGGGAGAAATCAACTATTGTTAAGGAAGGTACACATATACAATAAATTCTTATTTTTAATAAAAATGAATAGGGAGCACTTTCACGATTCTATAGTTGTCGTTAAAAAGGTAACAAATTTATGAAATGTATATCAACATTGTGGATCTAAAGCATGACACTACAATATTTCTACATATTATCTCATGTTTATACAACTTTGATTGAGTGAGTCTTTGTACGTAAATTGGTTATTAGGAAACTACTCCTTAATATTGTTTATGATGGGCACCCTAAATAATTAAAATTAAAATCAATAGTTTGAAAGTTAAAAAATTTTGTTTAACATCAAATACTTTTAGAAAGAAAAAAAATGTTCAATAGGACTTCAAATTCTAGTCCTGTAGTAGCCTTAATGATATTGAGAACTGATCATTATATCATAGAGATTGTTTTTGAAAAATAGTGTAGATGAACCTAGAATAATGCTTACATTAGAATGTAGGAAATTTTTGTTTGTTACTCTTTAAAGACTTTTGAGAGATTCTCTCAACCATTTTCTCATGTCTTAAAAGCTGTGAGATCTTGTAACCACTATTTATGTGCCTTGTAATTTGTTTTTGTGAAAACATACTAATTGATATTTGAGTAACCATGTCTGTTCCTCCATCTATTCTTCTTGTTTGTATGAGAGCCCATATATACTGAACTCTAACTCCCTCAAAAGGCCCAATAAGATGGAAGAGATGCCAAATTTTATTTTTTGTCTTCAAATTAGTGTAGAGAGGTGTCGGAGTGATTTGCATGGATCTGTATGTTTTTTTCTTCTTTTTATTTTATGTGCCAAAGGAAGTAAACTCAAAATTTTTTATCTAGGGAACAATGGGAATACATTTCTAAAGCCTGAGAATAATCCATGGATAAAAAAATAGAAACTTGTGCCACATGTTCAAAGATAAATGCATACTTCCTATTTTCTACGATATGCAATTTACTTATTGTGGGAGACTAGCAGTCCACTGGCAGAAAAGACTGTGACATTCCTCAATAATATTGTAA
>APFE030791986.1:0-93971 GCA_000404065.3 Pinus taeda
TCCGCCCCCCCTCTAACCCCCAGTTCACTACATAGGTTAGTCATGGAAAGAATATAACACAACCAAACACGGGATTCTTCCCTACTTAAGGCTTTAACACCCTCAACTTCAGCATGTCATAACATTTGACCCACATGTCCATTTCTAGACTTCCACATATTTTTGGAAAGCTTTTCCAGAGCAATTTCCAGTGGAAGAGCCCGATTAGCCATTGAGCCCATCTAATACCTCAAAATATGGCTCCAACATCACTATCAATATTCTTCTCCTGAACTCTCTAGACAATGAGGAATCACATCCAGAATTTTTCCTTAGCATGAGGCCTGCATCTCCCATAGACTTCCATCCTGGGCCGTCACTACCAACATATGCTACAACAAACATGTGAGCTTCATTGATTGACATCAATGCCAACACTCTTGCCAATCAGTTAGGCAATGCCAACTGCCCAACACAACTCCCCAACATGACTGTTCACATCAATGCCAACACACTTACAAATGTCTTTACTAGGCCACTAACCATGCACACAATGCCAGTTTCCAACAATATCACCCTTTGGAATTGAAAACAACACACCATCCTTCTCTCCAAATGATGGCCAAATCTCAAGCTACTTTCACACATCTCATGTCATGAGATACCAATGGCTTTCTTGCCATCACAACTTCTCCACAAATTTTCTCCCCCTTTGACATCAATGGCAAGGGGCACAAGCTGACTTACTCTCCTCATGCAATCACTAATTTTGAGGATGAGAGTCTAGATGTCAAGATACGAATTCTAGCTCATAGACCTCTCCTCTACGGTGATCATTGTTGTTTCTCCATATACTGGGAAAATGTGATATGCTCCCCCTAAACATATACTTCCTCTTATTTTTCCTTCTAGTTTTGGACACCTTATGGTTGTTTGCTGAGTACTCTGTCCACCAATGCATCCTTTGTATCAAAGGATTGATTCACATTAAACAACACATGGTATTGTTGTTGCTGCAAATACCAAGTTATAATGATGCATTTTGGCTAGCCCTTCTCTGTTGCTGCTGCTGCTTCCAAGACTACTCTCATTCTTGAGCATCTCCATTGTTCCCCTTGAGATCATTCTCATACTATAGGGACTGCTTCACAACCCATACCAATTGCACCAAAAGAAATGATACCAATGGAACATTGTACCAGGAAAAATATTCTATTTCTTTCTAAAATCGAAATGTCCATTTTCACATAAAATTACTCAACATGAGCCCAACACAACCAATTGGCATAGCTATACCAATTGAGGTTTAAGGGACATGAAAGGATTACACCAATTGTGTTTCATGAACACATGACTACTATACATA
This sequence comes from Pinus taeda, assembly GCA_000404065.3. NCBI lineage: Eukaryota > Viridiplantae > Streptophyta > Pinopsida > Pinales > Pinaceae > Pinus > Pinus taeda. The sequence continues at coordinate 1,346 of APFE030791986.1, forward strand.
ATCAAACTTACAACTTAAATGAAATAAGAGTATTTCACCAAATATGCAAACCTTTTATTTTCTTATAAATCCTCCTTTCTGAGGATGCCCATGTTTCCTGCTACTGCTTATCAAAGAAGCTCCTCCTGAGAAAATGCTCCCTGATCTCTTGCAAAGCTCTCTCGCCTTTGCTTGGGGACAGACCCTATGGACCTGATAAGACTATGAGCTTCCTATCATTCCACACTTCCACTACAACCCATATTCTTCCCACAACAAGAGATATTTTTGTGTACTCCTCATCCTGGCTGCACTCCACCTTCATCCATCATATGCACCATTATTTTCATCTTCTTTGCCTCCTGCATCTGACTTACTCAACCCCCCTTGAGGCCCTTATCTTCCTTTATTGAAGAGAAAAATATGATCTACTCCCCTTGAGCAGATCATCCCATCTCTTTCTCCAAACCTTTAAAGGTCAAAACTTGACAAAAGCATTCTCATCTTTCTTCTTCTTTTCCCCTATTTGGGTCTTCTCTTGGCTACACATGGGTAGAGGAAATTTTTCATTCAACTCCTCTTTGTTCACCCTAATCCACTTGGATCCTCTCTTCATTTCATAAAGGTCTACTACAAGAGTAGGAGGATTACTCTTTTGACTTCTTCTTCCTCTATGATCCTTTGTCTATTGACAGAGAGCATTGAAGACATATGTGTATGTTTCTACTCTATTCTTTCTCCTTGTCTTCAAATTTCCAGTTGTTGCATTTGCATGCATATGCTAAGAAGAATCCCATCTCTTCTCATTTTTCAATTAGCTCTCTTGTGCCCGATATTTCCACAATCATAACATTTGATTTTTCTTAAGACCAGGAGAGAGGAGTTACCCTTTTTTACATCGGTTTTGTCAAAACTCCTCTTAAGGCTAGAATGCCTTCTTGTATCATTATTGTGCATTCTTGGGTTGCTGCTACCCATTACATTTTGTTTCCTTGGGTGCCATCTATAGTCTATGTCTTTATGTCCAAAATATTTGCAAGAAAAAAAACCATGAAAATGATTTTGACGATAGAGGTTACCTTTTATTCAAAGGCTTTGTCTCTAAGAAGGAGGGGTCCTCTATTGTATTTTCTTATGCTCTCTATGACAACAAGCATTGTTGTCATGCAATCTTTATTACAACTACCTTGCCCTCTTTTATTGCACTTGTTGTTGTTGTTGCTTTCTCTTCTCTTGTTGCTGCTACTATTGGTTGGGCTTCTGCTTCACTACAATATGCTACTTCTTAGGCTTCTCATGCTACATTTTCTTCTATTGTTGTTGCTACACTCCTTGTTACTGCTGCTATCCAACAATTTTTTTTTCTTTTTTGGAACCCTCAAGCTTCTCACATTGAAACAACTATGTTTTTGACTTTTCTAAGTCATGTCTCAATGAGACTACCTCAGTTTGTAGTCTCCTGTAGCAAGTTTCCTTCATAGTCAGTTGATTAGTTAATGTCTTAGTTAGCCTACTAGCCTCTTCTTGTTGAGCATTTATATCGACTAATGTATTTCTAAAGTTCTCATTCTCAAGCTCATAGAGTTTCAGTTTCTCCTCTTGCTTGATAATTTCCTTTGATAGGTCCTCGATCTCTTTTAGAGATGACATCAACCTATTTTAAAAAATATCCCTTCATCTAAATCCTTTTCTTCACCACCGGAGGTGTAGGCCTCCAAGTAGCATGGTCTCTCTTCTGAGACTTATACCTCATCAACAAAAGTGTGATGAGTAGCAACTTTACCCTCTCTTGGTTTATTTCTAGAGCAACGGGGCTCCTTATCATTTTCTTGGGCCAAATGGCTGTCTCCACCATACATAGATTGCAGTACGTTCAACACTTGCTTTTTTGACTCACAATGCCTCACTTTATTAGCATTTGACTTAGGTAGCCCCTTCATAATAATATTTTGTGCTACTTCATCCTTCTTGCTCTTTTCTCCATTCAATATGGAGAGTCATGTGTCACCATCTAGTGACATTAAGTAGGCTTCCATTCTAACCTTCCAGATTTCATGCTAGAGCTCGTGGCATGATCTATCTAAGAATGGAACTTCTTCTACTACTAGCCAAACTCCATTAGCCATTGTTTCCCTTTGATCTACCTTCTAGTGATTAATATATTCCTAAAGGAACCTTCCTCCGATACTAATTGTTGGAAAACAATGATAATACTCAGAGGAGGGTGAAACAATATTAAGGCTAATTTTTACTTCTTTATACTAGTTTAATTTTCTTATTTAAACCTGGAATCGAACCATATAACCATAAACAATATATAATATGTAAGAAACATAAACTCAACACACAAGAAAGAAAACCATAAGTATCATACACATAGACACAAGGTTTTTCACATGGAAACCCTTCCTAGAAAAAACCACAAAGCTTGTTGTTGTTATTGATGTAAATTAAGAGCTCCCACTCTATTACATCAATCTATTTTTCTCAGAACCCACTCAATATCTAATATGGAAGCAACATAAACTCAACACACAAGAAAGCAAACCATAAGTATCATACACATAGACACAAGGTTTTTCACATGGAAACCCTTCCTAGAAAAAACCACAAAGCTTGTTGTTGTTATTGATGTAAATTAAGAGCTCCCACTCTATTACATCAATCTATTTTTCTCAGAACTCCCTTTGATTGTTTGCTAGCACCTACTAGTAGGAAGCACCAACTCCTTCTATTGTAGACATGTGCCCATCTTACTAGAAGCACCATATAAGACACCGACCTCATGAATTTTTTACAAGCACTAACTTGCAGCTCATTGGATTTATGAAAGAACCAACTTGCAAGAGGAACCGACCCCCAAGCCTTCCCAAGATCAACTAGAGATGGAAGCACCAACTTCTCATCTATAAGCACCAAATCACATTCAAATAGGAACTAAATGTCCTCTGTGATTTCGAAGAAACTCTACCTGATCTCAAATTTGATCTCTGCTCACTCTACTACACTTTGAAACTCTCTGCAACTCTCTTCAACAACCCCGTGACCTATTTAAAAATAGTCACTCTCAGCCCTCTGTTGTGTGTGTTAGTGCCTAAATCTACCTCAAGCTGAAAGAAGGCAGGTCTAGGGTAACATCAAACCACGCTTAACCTAGTAGCTATCCCTACTAGGTCGGGAGAGGGCTCTCTCCTTGTCAATATCAATTAGGATATTGGCAACTAGGGCTTGAGATGACTAAAATGAAATGCTGATTTTTGGCTAGGTATAGTAGATCAAAGAATTTTGTTTGATTTTAGGATTTGGTTGCTCGATCAATTGGAGAAGGCAGATTGGGTCTGGGAAATCAACTCAGGGATACGGTCATGTCCTGTGGAGCAAGGTAGACAAGGGTTTATGTACTAGTAATGGATTGAGATGGTAGAGTAAGATAGCTGAGGAGTTGAGGAGCACATAAGAAACTATGAATCCTCTTCAAACAATGAAAACATTGAAAACCAAATGCATTCCCAAGACAAAGCACTGTAAATTAGTGTATTTTGTTTATTCACTTTGATTCATTTAGTTTAGAATAGAGAGAGAGAGATGTGGATACATATAAAACATCAGAAACAAAACTCACTACAAAGAAGAAACAATACATAATGTCACTGTCACAAGAATCCCACAAAAATAGCTGTGAAACCTAGTTTTATTCCTTGCCAAACTGCTGATACAAATGTTCAGTGAGTCCAACACTTCTGCCAAAGTCTAACCTTTACAAATAAATAAAAAAGTACATGATATAGGCAAGAAAACTGCTGAAGCTAGCTATCAAAGTTAAATCCATGAGAAAAGGGGCAATTTCAACCATATCTAAACTAAGAACAAGAATATAGGTACTGGTAGAACTTGCCTCTAAAACCAAGGAAACCAATTCATTATAGCTCAAAACCACTTGGAATGTGATGTATCTACCCTATGAAGTGATTTTCAACCATATTACATTGAACTCATCATTTACCATGCTTACATTTACCAAGTAATGAGGAAAAAGTCAATTTCCAAGAAAACTAGGAAAAATTTGGAAATTTGAGCAAAACTGGCAAAATCCATTTAATGTGCAGCACCAGAAATGTAATGTGCAGTGCTTCTTTCAGGGCCAGTTTTGGAGGCCTTTCTAGTGTCCAAATTAGGAACAATCTGGCTTGTTGGAAATCCCTACTTGTCTAGTTTATGGAACAATTTGATTTTTCCGATTTGGAGCTCATTTACCCCTCCAAAAATTGATTCTCCCAAGGCTGCTTCCTGTATGGCAAAAAAGTGGCAGAGAGGGCACTTTTCAGGTGTTTTTTGCCCTTTTGGAGACCTAGAACTTGTCCAAAATTCCTTTCCATTTCCGATCTTTCATATTTTTCCATTCTGATTCCAAAAATGTAAACCATTTTGCAATAAGACGTCCCCAACAAAAGCGCAATGCCGGTGGCGCTGCGCACCTATTGGGAAAGCCTGTTTTTCCAATTCAAAAATTCAAAAATGACAAAATTTTGTCCAGATTTTTTGAAATTTGGCATGAATGATCCTTGTTAGGTGCTTTGATGGGCCAATTATGCTTCAGCCAAGATTTTGAGTTTATCATGCTCTTTTTGCTTCTTAAGGCATTTTCCAACTTAGCCTTAAGCCTCTTCATCATACTGTCAACATATTGTCCTTTGTTCCACTCTTCACCAACATTTGGAATGCTTGTTGCTTCTGAGATGTTGGTAGGTGACAAGGTGAAGGAGATAACAGAAAGTTTCACTTGGGCCATTATGTAGATGAGTGACAAACAACCGGGCAAGCTCATGATGAAACTTTACCCTCTCTACCATTTCACAAAACTAATAACAAGACTGGTGTTTAAAGCTAGCTACAACAAGAGGGAAAGCAAGCAATTCTGTAAGAGTGGTGGGCTCCTCCCATATGATCTTTCCCCCTTTGCGTGTCTTTCTTGGCACATAAGCTTCTCTGGAAGAATCACTGAGAGTTTCCTCTTCCCTCTCATAATCTGAATCTTTCTCCATGCTTTCGATAATATGATGGGTGATGAAGTTTGTAGTGAAAACAGATGAGTATGAAGAGATTCTGAAATATAAAGTAAGTGAAATGTAAGGTAAGGGAGAATGTTTGAAGGAATTAGGGTAAAGGATTTATGAAGGAATTGGGGAAATAAGGGAGGGAGTAGGGTTTTCAAATGTGAGATTAGGGTTTGTTAATGAAGTAGGTGTAATGAATATGTAGGATTTGGGAATTAGGGTTTGGGAATAGGGAATTAGGGCTAGGGTTTGATGTAGAAATTAGGGTTTAATGGAATGAAGCTTGATGAGTGATGGATAATGAGGAAGAGTTGATAAACCAAGTGTGAATGGAGGAGAAAGGCAGCCAATGACCCTTAGTGGCTTATGAGAGGTAGGTTATCTTATTTAGGGTTTATGAGAGAAATCTCAATGCCAATAGGGTTTGCTATGAAATGATGCCAAACACACTCAAGAAATCAAGCACACTTCTTTCTTAGAAAGGAGGAATGTAAAATTACTTGGAACAAGCACTAAATAGCTTTGGAGTTGTTTTGATCACAATTTTGAGGTGTTTTCAACAGGTGCACAGTGCCAGTGTAATTTTACAATTGGAAACCTGCCACAAGTGCACAACGCCAATTTAATGCACAACGCCTTTCTATATGCCCGTTTTGGAGGCATTCCTAGTGTCCAAATTGGGTGAGTGATAGCTAGTTGTAAATCCTATTGAGTCTACTTTCCAGAACGTCTTCAATTTTCCAATTTGGAGGTCATTTGCCCTCTCAAAAGTCCAATCTCCCAAGACTGGTCAAAATGTGCAAAATGAGGTTGCCTAAATGCAAAGTGTTGTTGCAGTCATCTTTTGAAGGTCTTCCTCAACTCCAAATTGAGATCATCATAGTGCATTGGAACGTTATTTGTGTCTAGTTATCATTTGACTCATCAAGCAAGTCATTTGGCTAACCAGGCTAGGAGAAATCTTGATTTGCCCAAGGTCACTTTAGAGGTGCATTAACTCTCCTAAGGCAACTATATTTTTGACATTTCTCTAAAACCATGACACTTGTGTAAAACGTGAAGGAAGGTTTTCTTCCATGGCCTATTTTGGACAGAAACCTCTCTCATGTTTTCCAAATTCATTTTTTCTTTCTTAAAAACATCATTTGAGTAAAACCTATCCCGATGTGTGGAACAGGGGATTTGCCAAAATGAATTGAAATGAAGGGGATAAGGGGCTTCTAAATTCTTGAGAAAATTTTTGGAAGTATGGAGGGATGTTAGGAAAGAGGGGAAAGTGGAATTTCAAATATTGAGTTAGGGGAAGGTGTCCAAAAGGGAAAAACACAGGCTTAACCTAGAAAATTGTCAAATTGTAGCAAGAAACTAGGGTTTGTGGGAAAATGAAGAATTTGAAGGATATCAATGATGGGAAGTGTTTAATAAGGTACATTAAGGATAGGGGAAGGTGTATGAACATCAGGATACAAGTTTTGTTGATGATTTGACCATCCAAGAGAAATTACCTTCAAAACCCTAGGAGAGGGAAATGAATCTTACCTAAGCACAACTGAAGCACGAACAAGGTGTAAAATGACCCATTGGAACTTGAAATGATGATGAAAACTCTTTGAATGATGGTACACTTAGCTGAATGGTGACATGGACTGACACTCGGAAAGTTTTGGAAGGAGTGAAAACAAATCCTAGACCTAATACCTAGTGACCAAATTTTACTTGAAGACTCTCTGAAATGACAAAATTTGACTTTCACATCCTAAGACCACTTTGTAAGAGCATGTTTGATCTCTAGTGGAAGGCTTCAGAAATTGACACTAATAGTGTGCTCTCAATAACAATCACTATGCTCTCTACCACTCTGCTCTTCACAACACATAGTCTGCTTTCACCTTTTCTTCACATACCATAGGCTTAGCTCTTAGACTCTTGCTCACAATAGCTCACAAGCTCCTTTGCAGTTCTACATAGAGCATAGGCTCTTCAACCTTACACACAACATAGGAAACTATCAACCTTTGCACACAAAGAAAAGGAACCTTTGACCTAACACACTGAGTGATGCTCTGGAGGTCTCTTTTCTTCTACTTAGGCATTGTCAGTTTTTTCACATAGAAATAGTTCTCACTTACCCTTTCACAGTAGTGTGCACACACAAATCTCTTTCCTCTTGGCTCTCACTAGAAACTACGTTACATTCCCCCATGCTTAATTGCACTCTTGGATTTTGTTCCTCTATTGTTCACCCCAATCGATGTTGTCATTGTCCTTATTTAACAATGCACATTGTACTTAGTCATGGCCCTGCATTCTACTATCTACATCAGACTTGGTCTCTGCCACTGAATTTACTTAAGAATGGGCCTCTAACTATCCTAACTATTTTATCCATACTGAGAATTAATTCTCTGTCCACTTCTTACTCAAGCTAGGCACAATACTCTCTATGATGCAACTCTCCCATCACTAAGGCTCTCCATGCTAACAATTTAATCTTAATCCACCTACATACTCCATTGAGACTCTACATGCATCTTCATGGCTTAAATTACTTTGACATGCATTTTCTGTTTTGCATTTATTTCTATAATGCTTGCATGGGATATCTTCAATGACCAACTCCACTGCCTCTGCATTTACTCTATAGCTACCGACCCATCGAACCTTCAAAGTCTTGTACTGTACTATTAGAGAATTCAGACCATAGTGTTATATCAAAGCTTCCATATTGTAGATTTATAGTGGTGCAATGTTACACTTTGTAGATTTCTGATCTCTAATATTCAATCCCCTTTTGATTATCTTGCTGATGTATCTTAGCCATAGGACTGGGTGTTGTGACAAAGTACCAACCATATCAAAGCCCCCTTATTGATGATTTTCATCTTTTTCCCATCTGTTAGCAACCATAGACCATCGATATCCAATCTTCAATTTCCTAGCTCCTTTTGGTTAAGATCTTACCATGAATTTCTAACCATCGGACCAAAGGTCATGACCAGTCGCTTATTCTTAAGGTGCTTAAGCTTTTAGACTCTCGTCAGGGGCTACACTCCCATTGTTATGGGTTGCACCGTTGGTTTTTTGAGTTTCTCCTAGACCATGCGCCAACCTTATATTGGAGCCCCCTTATCGACATTTTCCATTTTGTGACCAATGTGCCAAAAACAATAAACATTTTATCGTCGATTACTGATATGCCCCTCTATTCAGTCATATCCCTTGGTTCCTTAACACTTGACAACTAAATGTTATCCGACATCCCACATCTCGGTGAAATTTCATTGTGGCACATGAGATAACCATTGAAAACCTTTGGTTGCCAATTAGTGATGTGACATCATCACCTACCACATGGAATCTTCTGACTAGTGACATGTTTCACTTAGATATGGCCCATTAGGGCATCCATATACATTGAAATATCCTACCATGTCTCCTTTCGTACCATGACATCATGCTGATGTAAGTAGCCACGTGTCCCTTATTAGAACCAATCAAATCCTACCACTTGTCCTCATCATAGCTCCTCCGATGTTGCCTTCTATCCTTATCGGAGCCAACTAGACACTTCCATATGTCATCATCAGAGCCCATCACCTGCTGCCATGTGTCCTTATTGGAGCTTACCAAACACTTGCATTTTTCCTTATTAGACCCAATCAGATGCCACCACATGTCCTACTTAGTGGAGAGAGAAACTACCTCGCCAAACTTTGTTTTGCGATGAATTCCTTTGTTAATTTTGATTATTATCTCCCTAGTGCTTTAACACTGAAGGCATAATCTTGAAATTTTAACTCAATCATAATTCCCTGATTGAAAAATTCAAATGGCTATCATATATGAAGTTGTCAATCGCTAATATTCGATGCACCACTGTATAATGATTGTTGGGACCTATGATATGCGATATCACAAATTGCATATTGCACATTGCTATTGCATTGCACCATTGATCCTCCAATCGCTAATTACAATTTGTTCGGACCTCCGATATGCAAGATTACCGATATACAATCCTTGTTGATCCTCTGATATGAAATTGCTCATATCGCCAGAATTCAAATATGTGGAATCTCTAATCGCTAATCAACGATTCACAATGTTGTGTGCTGCTCCTTAGGATCCTCTGATCACCGAACTCGTTATACCTCCGATTTGCAGAACTTGTGATATGTGGGATTCTTTCCTCCTTAAGGCTTTAAAACCCTGAACTTCAGTAGGTCATAACTTTTGACCCACAAGTGCATTTTTAGACTTCCACATATCGTTGGAAATCTCTTCCAGAGAAATTTCCAATGGAAGGGGTCCAATTAGCCATTGAGACCATCTGATGCCTCAAAATATGGCTTCAACCTCACTGCCAACCTTCTACTCTTGAACTCTCTGGATAGCTAGGTATCACATCCACAATGTGTGCTTAGCATGAGGTCTGTAGCTTCCATGGGATTCCATCTTGGGCCATCCTTAGGAGCATCTGCTACAACAAGCATCTAAACTTGGCTCATTGACCACAATGGAAACACTCCTACCAATCATTTATGCAATGCCAACTGCCTAACATAACTCCCTAGCATGAATGTTGACATCAATGCCAACACACTTGCAAATGCCTTCACTAGGCCCCTAGCCATGCACACAATGCCAATTTCCCAACATCTACAACCCGATATCGAACAATAGGATGTCCAGACATATAGGGGAGCATATATCGACCCTAGGATCACATCCTAGAGCTTAATCTCAACCTAAAACTAAATAGGGTTATCTCAACTAATTCTATTTCCTATTGATATTCCCATCAATTAACCTAAATAGTAATGTGGTAGAACAACTGAATCATAATCGACTTGGGTTGTACACTCTCAAACCATTGGCCAAATGAGGAGGGTATTCCCAACAATCCTTGCTTATGGGTATGATACCAACTGGGATATACTCTACGAAGACTAGATAGGGGACCAACATTCTCCGACCCTATGAAGATAGGGGAGCGACATCTCCAAACCTATGGGTAATAGATAGGGGTCATACCCTATTGTCTAGATTTCCCTCAACAATAGGATCCCTCTATCTCAATTCCTCACCCCAAGATCTTAGACAAGGGGTGGAAGAGTATGGCTCAGTGTCCTCGATCAACGTTTCTCTCATCATAATCAAATATGGTATCTGTTTGTCTCAATAATAGTTGTTTCCTTTATTATGTAGGACATAAAATCAAATATCTCGTTATATCATAAATAATAATATAAATTGCAAAAGGATACCATAATCATCCTCCTTCTCAAGGAGGTGTTAATCACAAGCCTAAGCTTGTCTCGAACATCTGCATTGTATCAATATATGAAAGTATCTCAATCCCAACTATATATATCGGACTATGTAATCGTAATGTATCCATGTCATATTGATATCCTGATCAGATGGATCTCTACGGAGCTTCTACATCCTGGTAGGTAGCTAGCCATGCTAGCAACATCATACTTAATATTAGTCAAGTGTAAAGCTATGGACATTTCATCAATAATGTCACGACATATCCAATATTAAGGAAACACTCATATGTTCTCATCAACAATAATATCTATAACCAAAAATACATCCATGCAGTCACATATCATAGATGAAATATCTCATCCTAGAAAATAGAACATCTCATGAAAATATTTCAAAGGATGCTCGGTGGAAAATCTATGTGAATGAAGAATCTCAATCATGAATTTATTCAAGTTCTATGCACATCAAGTATAATTATATATATATATATATATAGGTAGATATATAGATAGATATATAGACATAGATATATGCATGGATGGATGTTCAAATATGAAACATCAATGCTTCAATCATCTATCAGTTTCCAAGTCAAGCTTAACATCTTGTAATTGAATCGGAGTATCCAAGGATTTGTATTTCCACCTTCCAATAATTTTGCAATAGCTTCACAATATTGATTTTCTTTTTCAAATCTCAAAAATCGATTCATCATGCCATGATACATCATTTTGATCTTTAGAAGCCATATCCCTCTTACTTAGATCATCATAGGCCATCACCTGTCAAGAGTATATCATCAATATGTAAAACCAAAACCATAATCAAAATCAAAGCCATACCTTCAAACTAATCATCCTTACTTCATCAGATAACTATCAAATATGGACATATTTAGATTAGGGAGCTTGTTTCATGCAATTCTCTCTGCAAGCATAATGCCTTACTAACCCAACATAATCAGCCTTACATAAATCAATGGTGTACGATCACATCAACAAAGTTAGCTCATCAAAGTTTAGAAGCTAGATCAAAACTATTATCAAAGTCATCAATATCACAGTATCAATCCTTTCAACCAGGTGATAGATAGAGCTCATATCAAGCCTTGAATTCATTTATTATCATGCCAACAAGTCTATCATCTATCGTGCAATATCAATCCAAAACTTCATCAAGTCATTCTCATAATCATACTACAATTCATTTTTTTCACTAGATGAAAATGCATACACCGAGGATGAGTCATGTAGGTTCCATCTTCATACTGAATCACAACTATCAATACTTAACCCGTTGTGCTAGGAACAATGAGACCAATACAAAATCATTTTTCCAAATACTCACATAAGTCATTGAAGTTTACTATGCCCAGGTAGCATTTATATCAGGGAAAGACAACAATCATCAAATCAAATCATTTGTCATTGGGCTAAGTCCAATTTTTTTATCATAGAGAGATCTATAGTCCAAAAACTTATATCAAGCATCTTGTCAAAACTCCAAACATGGCTCATTGATATTAATCAACCAAATCATGCCAAACTCTTGTAGCACAAACTTCAAATTTATGACATATCGATAGGTATGTCTCAGTCACTTGCAAACATAAGTTCATTCTTCATGTTCATATTATGGAAAACGTTCAAGTTTTTTCATGATTTCAACTCTTACTATTATCGGAAACACTTTTGTAGTACTTAAATCTTCTAGGTGAACATCTAATTTTATGTACAATACTTCATTTTTCTGTGATAAACAATTTAACCCTAACAACTTCATAAATTAGTTTATAGTTGCAGAATATGTCACAGACACCTTAATTCAAAGTTCAGATAGCTTCAGAAAACTTCATATGATGGTCAACTATAGCCAAACCCTTGGATGTTCCCTTTAGGTTAGCATGGGAGCGTCTTTAGCTTCCTAGAAACTACCTTGGTCTTAGTGCGTTCGTCCAAGGATGAAATCTCCTAGTCTTTTTCATGCGTCCAGAACAAAAACCCTAATTTTTTGTGAGATTCAGATCTGTGACTTGGTGCAGTTCAATAATGTCAGATGCACATAAGAAATAATTCAACAATACATGATGAAAATATTAATTTCAGTAATAATCTTAAGAAGAGATTCTCCCTCCGACTGGAAATCTACTTCATTCATCTTCAATCATGTCATCAACTTGTTTCTGTTAGAGTCATGTAACAACAAATCTATTGTATCATAAACATATATTTATCATGGCTATCAGCATCATGACATCAATCTCTATCATCAAATGTTTGACTCAAAGCAGCTGATATATATGGCATCATATGAACACAATAATACTTTCTATCATGACAATCCATCAAGTTAGGGCATTCAGTTTAACCATATGCCATCAAGATATGACCACATGTTGTAAGGTATATAGAATATCAATATCATAGTTATACCTCTAACATCAAGGTTACCATGCTTATCATGATCAATATGATCAAGTTATGTCATTCAATAACATTTTACCAAAACGAAAAGAGTGTCAATCTCTCTTTCCATTAGCTTTCATCATGCTTATAAAAAGCATTATCAATAATATAATGCATAAGAATTAATGAGCTAACCTTCTCTGTGAAATCCATCATATCTTATGCATGACAAGTATTAAGAGTATCATCTACTAGAGTCAAGGTGCTAGCCTTCCTTATAAGATCAAGATATCCAACTTATAGATGTTAGCCAAAAATTAAGTATATCAATGTATCAACATTAAATGGTCTCATAGAATTCAAGAAGATCAAAATGTTCGACACTAGGTGAATTATTTCATCATAGGAAACATAGATCCAAGTTGCTTTCATATGCATGTATGAGCCATTAAAGAAAGATATATTCTCATCATACCTTGGGGATTGCCTAGCCATCAATGTTCCTAATTAAATACAACATATCATGCTAACACTGCGATCTTGCTACAAAGATCCCCCAGCTCCACCCTCGAGTCACTTAGTTGGCGTTGCGATCTTTCTGCGAAGATCCCCTAGCTCCACCTACACTATTGCAACCTCAACAATGCTTTGTGTACCTTCCTGCTAGACTTCTTCCACTAGCTGCTCAGTCCCTGGTCCTTCCACCACCAGCTTCATCGCTTGCTGCATCTGCTGCAAGTCCCTCAGCTTCTCTTGAATTTTGGTTGTGACTTGGTAAGCATCTTTTAACCAAGTTCCCAACCTATCCTTAAGCACTACCTCCTTCTTCTGGGATGCTTCTACCTCTGCAAGGAATTGCTTCCCCTCCTACAACTTGGCAAGGAACTGCGCTGGAGCAATTGAGCGTGCCATCACCCTGACCTCGTCATACTTCTTCTACACCTCGCGAACCTCTGTATTCAATATCTACAAGTTTGGGTCTTTGTTGGCTTGTTGGAGCCTGACCCAGGTTCAAAGGTTATTTAGCTGAACAAATCCAGGTACTACTAGCCCTTTCGGTAACAGTCTGCGGAGCGCAGACTGAGGTCTTACCTGAAGTGGTATGGGAGGGTGCTAGAACTAGGTTTCCGCACCCTGGAGATGTCTGATGAGTTCAAGTGGTCTGTGGTTCGACCTTGCATGCATGTCACTACGCGCACATACCCGTTCCTCGCAACTTGAGGTGCTGCCTTCGTGCAACCCTACTCGGGGGCTGAACACCATTATTACCTGAGCCTTGATTAGTATTTCACTCTTATTTGATTAACATAGCTTATTTGTATGCGTTAAGTTATATTTAACAATATAAACCAGTCATACATGTGTGCGCAATAAATAAAAAGTATATTTGTGATTTACATTAACCATGCATTAATCTAAGAATAGATACACGAATTGGTAACAAAAGCTTTCTTTATTAATCTCTTCTTTGGTTACAAACTTGACTCTGCTTTGTGCACTCAGCTACAGGGGTCTGCGCACTCAGCTGCATACTTCTAGGCCTCTACGCACTCAGCTATAGATCCTTTTCCTACTCTATAATGATGACCTTTTCCTACAAGTTCACTCTATTAAACCCATCTATAATGAGGCCATCATGGCTATCAACATAATGACATCAATCTATCATCAAAGGTTTGACTCAAAGCAGCTGATAGATATGACATCCTATGAACACAATAGTACTTTCTATCATGACAATCGATCAAGTTAGGGCATTCAGTTTAATCGTATTCCATCAAGGTATGACCACATGTTGTAAAATATATAGAATTTCAATATCATAGTTATACCTCTAACATCAAGGTTACCATGCTTATCATGATCAATAGGATTAAGTTATGTCATTCAACAAAACTTTACCAAAACAAAAAGAGTGTCAATCTCTCTTTCCATTAGCTTTCATCATGCTTATAAAAATCATCATCAATAATATAATGTATAAGAATTAATGAGCTAACCTTGTTTGTGAAATCCTTCATGTCTTATGCATGACAAGTATCAAGAGTATCATCTACTAGAGTCAAGGTGCTAGCATTCTTTATAAGATCAAGATATCCAACTGATAGATGTTAGCCAAAAATCAAGTATATCAATGTATCAACATTAGATGGTCTCATAGAATTCAAGACGATAAAAATGTTTGACACCAGGTGCATTATTTCATCATAGGAAACATAGATCCAAGTTGCTTTCGTATGCATGTATGAGCCATTAAAGAAAGATATATTCTCATCATACCTTGGGGATTACCTAGCCATCAATGTTCCTAATTAAATACAACATATCATGCATACCTTGTGGTATTACCTATGCACCCTTTTATTAGACATAGGAAGCTTATAGCACTTCTATAGCTACAAGAGGGTTTAAAATGGGAAAACCCTTTGTAACTACGAGGAAAACCCTTGGAAATTATTCTTCTTCTTAGAGCATAATGAAATGGTTCAAAAAAAGAGAGTACAATTATCCATATATTTATCTATGAAACAAAACAACTTGAACGTCCATAATATAACCTTAAAGATGCTTATATTGAAAGACCCTGATTATGAGAATTGTAATGTACTATCACTGACTATAGTCAACTACTGCATATGGATGTCATTGAGCAGAATCTTTGGAATAATGATACTTCATCTTTTGTTCCCAGACATAGGAAAAGATACTTTGTGTGAGAATCTAAGACAAATATGCACACTCTCTGGAGAATTGGATGAGTGCCTCTAGGAGTCATCTAGACACTCCCAGGAACTAGATATGAGCATTTGGGACATATCTGGAATGCAGAAAACCTAGCCTCCCATACACTCACTTAGATATTATGTGTGATCGTCTAAGGAATATATGGAATCTCCTTGGAGAACTAGATGAGTGCTTCTGGGACTTATCTGGATGTTCTTAGGAGAACGGGATGCGAGTGTTTGGGACAGATATGGATTGCGGAAAACCTAGCCTCCTAGATGCTCCCTTAGATACTGTGTGTGAGCATCTAAGATAAATGTGGACTCTCTTTAGATAACTGGATGAGTGTGTCTGGCAGTGATCTAGATGCTTGCTAGTAAACTGTGTGCGAGCGTCTGGGGTTTAACAAACCTATGGAAACACTAGCCTATCAGTTGCTCTCTTAGACTCCCTATGCAAGCGTCTGAGACTTCTCGGACACTCCCTTGACCATAGTGTGCTAGCGTCTTGGGAAGAAAAAACTTAGTTACATGTGAGCATCTGAGATTTATAAAGCTTAGATACGTGCGAGCTTCAACCCTATAGTTTGAGACCCTTTGCATGAGCTTTCCTTCATCATACTTGTGTAAACTAAACAATAGAAGAGAGAAGAGAGCACTTGATAGCTATGTCGAAATGAGATTGAGGTCTCTTCTATTTATAGTCTTTCATGAGGGTCCTCTTGATGTTGAGGCCAACCTGACCAATTGTACATGTGCTTAGGGCTGACCTAATCCAATATAAATGAGTAAATAAATAAATTCAAAAACCAACTTCTACTTGTCCAAATAAGGTGATAATATTTAGGTCGATTTTGGTCCTCTTGAATAGAAAAATCTATTGCAATTATAATCGTCATTATATGAGTTGTCCAAAGTGGAATTTAGCCGCAGTTGCATAATTTTAATAGGAGCCATTCCCACCTAGGATATACATATCATTCCCTTCTAAAGTCTTATATGTCAACTTTAGTTTTTTTTAAGTTTGTATTTCGTTATCTTATTTTTGTTAAATAAGTAAAATATTATATATGTACATGCAGGTTGGGTCATTCTCCCATTGATCTACTATATAATCTTTGATATTCTTCACCACCATACACTATTCCACCATCATTTATGCCTCACTATTGTCACATTGCACCACTTTTTTGGATCCAACTTACCTCCACTAGGGAACTTCTGTCTTTGCTAAACACTATGGGGATTTATTTCCACCCACCTCAACCACATTTTCCATTCCATCCACCTACAAAGGATACATCCTTAGATCATCTAGCCATCCTCCTCATTGTCACAACTATTATTTCATCCTCGCTAGTTTCTCCATGTTGGGGTACATTGAACTCAGTAGTTCACTAGAACCTCATTGGTACCTACACACTAGATATCATTACACCCTCTTTTGTACATTATTAGGGGCACATATGACCACTTTTCATTCATTTATATATATTCCCTATCATTTGGAAAATTTTATACTTTTAGCAAGGGGTGCCACCTAAGATGACATGTTGTGTTGAATGGACAATAGTTCGAGGATGAAATGGAAAATTCCACTCCATTAATTCACACCCTTCATACATATACTTATGTATCTTTTAGGAATTAACCACATTTTTTCACACTCCACTTGTGAGTTGGCTTTTTGTCCTCCTTTTGGAGTTTAACTAGTTATTTTTTAGAATGAGTTAGTTATTAATCATTTATATGTAATATCCAACTCCACTTACTTTACTTCACTCCACTTTTGGATACATTTCTAATTTTGTGTATCCTAGTATAATTTTAATTTTGACTTACTTTCCAACTAGGGAAAGTAGTTTTATAGTTACTCGAGTGCATGCTCTTGGAATTCCAAAATAATTTGAATGGGTTCTTCCTCTTATAGAGTTTATTTATTGTATTCATGTTCTTAATAATATTTCATCATATTTTATGAGAATTCAAATTTTCCCTTGGTTCATTAGTCAATTTTGCAACCATTTTATTCTCTTTTCCTTCTTATTTTTCAAGTAGCTAGTCTAGTAAATTTTCAAATTCTCATTTAGATTTTGTAATTGTCCTTAAATTCCAAACCCCCCTAGCCATCATCCTAGTATGGTAGTTAAATGTATGTGATAGTATATTTTTTATTTGAGTAGGTTGTGTCGCCTACTACACTACTTGTTGGTGAATCTCCATTATTGTTTGAGACATTCATGGTGAGATCATTCAGTAATGATTTTTTTAAGTATCATGAATGGAATTTGTTTTAGGAATTAAAAAATAAAATCCATGTGTTAACTCTTGCATGTGATAGAAAGTGTTATAGCAAAGAGGTTGGGTCCATAGAGGAGGTAAACATGGCTGACAATAGATTGTATCATTTGTGGTGAGTTTTATTAGCTTGGATTATAAAGTACCAATTTGTAAATGTGGAAAAAATATTATGAGATTGTTCCTTTAGAGAGATGAAGGATGCACAAAAAGGAAGAAGACTCAAGTTCCTTCTTCTAGTAAGAGGATAAATATGGTGGTGGTGGTGGTACTAATCAATTAGCGATTAATGAGGGCCATTTTGTATAAATGTATCATATGCCGTACTTTCAGGTTTGGGAATGAAATGTCATTCGTATATTATAGCCATATTCTATATAGTGCACCATATTCCGTACTTCCATATTTGGTCATGATGTGTTATTTTGTATATTTGGTACATTGTGCCATTTTGTAAAAAATGTGTAGTTGAGACATTTTTGAGTGTACACACACACACACATTTTGTTGCACGTGTTCTATGAATTGAAGCGTTTGTTTATTTGATGTTCAAGTGTTATATTACTAATTTAAATTTGCATGTATGTTAATTTAATGTTTCTAAATTAAAATTTTCAATGTTGAACTTGATTTATGATGGGCCTTTCCTTTCAATTACATTTAATTATTCTAATGAGAAATTGATCAATTGTTCATCTAAATTGTCAATCTGAGGTTTGTTTGGAACTTGAAAACTATCATGCACAATTTATGCTAGTGAAATATGTTATGTTTCAAGAGGTTGTAGTAATGAAATAGTTTCCACAGTTTAAATTCAAGATTTTTTCACAACTCACCAATATAGCACACCACGCTTGCAAGAAATAAAACACACTTTCTAGAAACTCAATAGTCATAAAAGTAAATTGCAAAAAATGTAAATCATGCTAGAAAAAAAGGAAAAAAACAAATCAATAAGAGTAGCCTATTTTAGTGTAATGATGTTCGTAATTGGTTCTAAAATGGATGAAAGGGCATGTGCATGGAATGCAAGGTAAGATGGAAAAATATACTAGCAACAATAATTAATTATAATATAATCACCATGTCTGCATCAAGGATTCTCAGGTCATCCCAGGATTGATCACTTCCATCATAGGAAGCTTTGAGAAGCCATTGAAATTGAAAGGAGTGCTATTAATCTTAACAGGGACAATGGTCGGAAGTTAAGTAGAAGTTGGATCCCCGCCCTCTTTTTGTAATTTTTTTTTTTATATAAATAAATATAATAATTAATAATTGATTATTTTTACTTTTATATTGCAATTTATATTCTCTTTGACCTCCCTATTAAAATATTATCCAATCTTTTAATATAATAATATTTAAATATAATTGTTGAATATTATTCATTTTTAATAATAACCATATTAAACTTATTTTTAATATATATATATCAACATATTCAATTCTTATATATATTATTATTAAATTAATCTAGCTAATTGAAATTCATATTATTTTAATTAAAAAGATTGATAAATTAAAATAAAACATAACAAAATAATAATAAATTCATCCAACTAATTTTCTAACGGCTAATTCCTAACAGCTATTTCCTAATGACTACCTCTGGACTAGATGCATCCTTGCTATTTAAACATTCTGACTAACTTATTTTTTCACCTTTGCCTAAGGATGAACCACATTAGATGGTTCAAATCATCGACTAAAAACTCATGATGTGATTAATCCGAAAGAATTTATCAAAATAATTCTTATTGTTGGAAACATATTAAAATCATGCTATAGATGAGTTGCAACAACGTGATTTTCAACAATAGCTAGCTTGATTTAAAGTAAGCAATTTTTGTTCGCCAGTGGTTAATCCTACAATTAAGACTTAGAATGACATAACCTAGATTCAAAACAACTAATGTGTAATACAACTATAAGTGTATAAAATACCAAACTTGCGATGAAAGAACATTAATGGTGTTGCAACAAAGGAAAAATATGATTTGCAGCTAAAGGAAAACTAAAATAAATATAGGAAATGTAAATCAG
Organism: Pinus taeda; assembly: GCA_000404065.3. NCBI lineage: Eukaryota > Viridiplantae > Streptophyta > Pinopsida > Pinales > Pinaceae > Pinus > Pinus taeda. The sequence continues at coordinate 21,128 of APFE030791986.1, forward strand.
ATAAAATCAATATAATGTAGTTGTAAATTAACAAACTAAGATAGCTTATGCCACCTAGCAATACCAAGCTAAGGATGGGATACTACCTCCTTAGAAAAGGTAATGGGAAATCCTCAATCATGCAATAACAAGGCGAGGACAAAAAATTAGAACAACATAGTCTTTCTATTATATATAGAGAATTTTAAAGAAAATGACAATAATGTATCCTCTTCTTGCCTCCACCACCCCCCCCCCCCCCCCCCCCCAACAAAGATTTGAAGGAAGTGAGGTATTATAGAAAGATACAAGTGTCTAAACTAAGTGGTATCACAAATGGCCAAGTGAGTGAATCAAGAAGAACATCCTATTACAATAGTGAATTCAAAATTTATATATTCTAGGTAAAATATGACCCATATCAAATGACCATTGTTGGCACCTAGAATACCTTCCTTGGCTAGCCATCCACTTTTTTTCATCACTTTCCACCTTGAGAAACACATGTTGACTGTACAACTAGAGCAGTTGACCATTGAGCTATAGTGATGTGTTTGAGTTGCACAACATAGGCTATGGAAACATAAGTTGTGGTGACTGAATTTTTAGCAACCCAAAGTCAAGGAACCCATGAATTGCACCAACTTCATTGGTTCTAGGTGAGTTGTAGTACCTCCTCTAATCGTTAAGATAGAGTTGTAGTGGTGGTATGGAAGAGAGTTGCATCACTTTACTGATTGTATGGTTTGGAGTTGCAACGCCTATTATGATGTCTCGGTTAGAATTGCAACATCATGAAGGAGTGTTTAGGTCAGTTTTGGGTTGATGCAATTAAAGACATTTTGAGGTAGTTTTGGTAGTGTGCAAAAAAAGGATGGAGAAAATAGTGCACTAGAGCATTATGTTATTTTGTAAGAGTGCATACAATCAATGTATAATGGAGAACCACATAGAAAGGAGCATCACAGAAGTGAAGGAGGCAAGAATGGTTAAAGTTGATCTTATCATCTAACCTATGATAACATCATTTAGTTTAACAAGTATAACATGTCTGACCATGGTAATTGTATTCTTAGGTATTTCCCATGATATTCAAGTCTATATATTTTTGTATAAAGAGGTAGAAGCTAAAGGTATTTAGGTTGGTTAATAAGTGATTGGCAAGTTATTGGTTGGTTAGATGTTTTCTGTTGCAAGTTTGTTTTTCGGTAAAATTCATAATTTAGGTTAGTGAGTTGAAGAGAGATACTCTTGCAAGGTTGTATGTGTTGTGCCTATTTATCCCTTTTGGTAATAATTATATATGGTTGAAGTTTATTTTATTTTCACTTCCTATGCTTTGTAAGATGATTTCATTGTGTTTTGTTATGTTACCTCTAAAAATTACAATGTATGGATAAATATGTTTTGTTGATATCAGTAAATGAGGGACCCCTTCCAAATTTTATTTATGTTTGGTAATGTTTCCATAATCACTTTGAATATGCATAATTAGAGTTATCATTTCAATAAGAAGTTGGGTATTATATAATGTTTTCACGTATCAGATTCCCATTCCCCTAATTGTTGTGGAAACTTGGTTCTCATAGTCTCCATAGGTTCATCGGGTGATACATTTCATGTTGTATAGGTGACGTCGAAAGGCCCCATATCTAGTGGGTTTTTTTGGTCGTGTCCCGCACATTAACCTAGGTTAGATACAAAATTAGTGCAAATAAATGGTCCTATTATTGGGATCGAAGTTCATTATTGAAGGGGATGTGAAATAACATTAAGAACAAAATTAGTCAGTGGTTTGAGGCAAAGATGTGGGAGTTTTTTTCCAACGATACCAAAAATCCATAAATTAGTGTTGATGCATGGCTACAATGACATGTGTTTACCAATCTTTGTGAAAAAAATTTTCTCTAGTTTCTACGATTATTAGTGGCGTGGATCCTGAAATTCAATGATTTGAATAGGAACTTGCACCCTATCAAGACTAGAAGGTGGACTCCTTAACGAGTTCAAACGTTAGGGTTTGTGGATAAAAAAATTTCCTGGGTAGTTAAATTTATGTATGAAATCCTTCTTGGTGGATATTTTACTGAATTTGTAATGAAATCTATAATCTTATATAGCATTACTGAGATAAAGTTTTTGAAGATCCCATAAGGAAAAAACATTCTGACATTGCCTACTTTTATGAAGATGTTGTTGTGTGATAAAGGTGTTTTGATGATGGAGATCTTGGGTAGTTGGCCTTGTTCAAAGGCTAGAGACATTAATTATTTTGGAATTGTTGTTAACCAAGCCAACATTGGTGTCCATGGGGTGTCAAGCTTGGCAAGATTCCCACAGTTTCTACTCTCTTTTCTAAAGAATCATCATAATAGCATGCTTAATGGAGAAATCATAATATAATGACTATGGATAGGAGTCATAGGATTTAGAGGTTATTATGTCTCAGTATATCATCTTAGATACTCCTAGAGATGGAATAGTTGGATAGGGCTCATAAATATATTTCCAACAGTATATTGAAGTCTACAAATGGCCACCTTAATCAAAAGTTATCGATAGTCAAAGTCTAGACCTCCAGAGTCAAATTTGTATTCCCAAAAGTAGTTGGATGACCCTTTGGAGAAATTTCAGTTTGCAAGCTAGATAGAGTTGGGAGAGATTCTAACAGAGCCACTAAAGGAGAGTCGAGTGAACACAGGAAGAAGAGAGAAACATCAGATAGCTTCATGATTGGCCAGCAAAGGCCGCACTTGACATCTCATCTTGGTGGTAATATCCCTATGGAAGTACCCCAGAGAGTTCATTGAGTGTGTTAGTGCATGGATCTACCTCAGGCTGAAGGAAGACAGGTTTAGGGTAACATCAAACCACACTTAACCTGGTAGCTAGCCCTACTAGGTCGGGAGAGGGCTCTCTCTTTATCAATCTCAATTAGGATATTGGAAATTACGGCTTGAGATGATAGAATTAAATGTAGATTTTAGGCTAGGTATAGTAGCTTAGGGTTTCTGGTTTGATTTTTAGGTTTTGTTTGCTGGATCAATTGGAGAAGGCAGATTGGGTCCGGGAAATCAACTTAGGGATATAGTCATGTTCTCTGGGGTGAGGTAAACAAGCGTTTATGTACAAGAAATGGATTGAGATGGTACATTAAGACAGCTGAGGAGTTGAGGAGAGCATAAAAAACTATGAATCCTCTTCAAACCGTGAAAACATTGAAAACTAAATGTATTCCCAAGACAAAGCACTATAATTTTAGTGTATTTTGTCTATTCACCTTGATTCATTTAGTTTAGATGAAAGAAAGAGATGTGGATACATATAAAACATCAGAAAAACTCATTACAAAGAAGAAACAATACATAAACTCATTTTCACAAGAATCTCACAAAAATAGCTGTGAAACCTAGTTTTATTCCTTCCCAAAATGTTGATACAAAATGTTCAGTGAATCCAACACTTCTACCAAAGTCCAACCTTTACAAATGACTAATAAATTACATGATATAGGAAAGGAAATCACTCATGCTAGCTATTAGGGTCGAAGCCATGAGAAATGGGTGGTTTCAACCATATCTAAACTAAGAACAAGAATATAGGTAGTGGAACAGCTTGCCTCTAAAACTTAAGAAACCAATTCATTATAGTTAAAAATGACTTGGAACATGATGTATCTATCCCATGAGGTGATTTTCATCAAAATTTACATCAAACACATTATTTTCCATGCATACATTTACCAAGAAAAGAATAAAAGTCAACTGCAAAAGAAACTGGGTGAAATTTTGAGTTTTTAGGCAAAATTGGCAAAACTTTGCCTGATGTGCAACACCCTGAGCCTGATGCGTAGTGCCGCTTCATGACTCCTTTTGCAGGCCTTTCAGTTCACGAAGTTAGGCCCAAGATAGCTTGTTGGGAAGCTCTGCCTGTATCGTTTCTGGAACACTTTGAAGTTTCTAATTTGGAGTTTATTTTCCCCTTCAAAAATCATTTCTCCCAAGACTGCTTCTTGTGGGTCCAAAAAGTGGCAGACAGGGAATTTTTTGGGTGTTTTTTGACCTTTAGGTGACCTAGATCTTCTCCAAAATTTATGAAACTTTCTAGGTTTCATTATGTTTTCATGCTGAATCCAAAACCACAAGCCATTTGGAAAAAGAATGATCCAATTCAATCCCAGCACTGCATATAAACTGAAATTTCCTGTGTTTTTATTTACAAAATTGCAAAATGACAAAAAGTTCCCAAAATTTCCTCAAATTTGGCAAGAGGAAACCTCATTAAGTGCTTTGCTGAGCTAATGAAGCTTTAGCTAATATCTTGAGTTTATCTTGTTCTTTCTTGTCCCTCAAGGCTCTCTTTAACTTAGCTTTTAGCATATTTACCTTTCTTTTGCAAATCTTGTTCCGAGCTAAGTAATGATAGGCCATATGGCGCAACATTTTATTTTCTTTGTTGGCCTTCTCAAGCATCTTGTCAAGGTGAATGTTCACCCTCTCCAACCATGATTCTCAGTCATTCTCAATTTCTTGCTCAAGGGAGGTCATCTCAATCTTTCTTTTCTTTTCCTCTTGTCTATTTTCTCTAATCATTTGTAGCTCCATAATAGCTTGCTTGTTTGTTAGTTGCTTGTTTTCCTACTCAAGAAAGTTGATGATCCATTTGGCCCTCTCAAGGTTAAGTGATAAGGCTTGTATTTCAACCTCCTTCTCTTTCATAATCATGTCCTCGAGTCTTGAGCTTTGAGAGCCCAAATCAGTGACATCCTCCTCAATCAAAACAAAATCCCTATCTTGCCCTTTAGTAGGGCCCTCCTCATGCATATTTTGCTTTCCTTTATCTCTTCCCTTTGACTGGTGGTCAACCTGTATAGCTAGAGAAGAAGGAAAAGCCCCTTTCACCCTAGGTGAAGATAGCATTTGCCTATGCTCCAGTGAAGAAAACGAGACCCCTTCCACCCCTGGTGGAGATAGTACTCACTTGGCAGTAGCAAAAGGCCTCCTTATGCCTCTCTCATAGGTGACAAACATAGGAATAGGAACCTCCTCTATTTTACTTTCAGGCTCCTTTTGTTGCCCAGAAGGTTCACCTTCCTCTTGAGGATCTGAAAATATTTGAGGCCCTTTGAAGCATTCATGGGAAATGAAATTTTTCCATGACACTTCCAACTGAGTGAGCTAATGTAAAAAAACAATTTTGATGACAGAAAAATGATAAATACTATTGAACTGTTGTGGATATGGTTTTCTTTTCACAATCATTGTCATCCTCTCTATGTTTTTACATATGAAATAAGGAATGCTCATCATTTTGACCTTGGTGAAGTGCATAAGCAATCTAATGTGGTAGGCATAAAGTCTGGAGAACCTACCCTCACATGTAAAGCATTTGATGATAAGTTTCATTCGTGGAACATACTGGTCCTCCAAGAATTTGAAAGGAAACACCCTGCTAAGTTTACCATGGTACTTGGCCTTGATATAAGGCTCATAATGCTGCTTACTAATATTTTTCCTTTTGTTCCACTTTTCCCGTACATCTGGAATTCTTTTGGCCTTTGTAATGATAGTTGGTGAAAGAGTGAAGCTGACCCCAACAAGATGCACCATATTGTTATCCATGTTTATCACAAATTGCCTTGCTAACTCATGGTGATATTTGACCCTCTAAACCATTTCACAAAACACAAAATAGGACTAATATCTGAAACATGTGGTGGTTAGGGGGCAAGCAAGGAGTTCACTCATGCTGATAGGTTCCTCCCTAATGATTTTTCCACCTTTGTGAGGCTTCCTGGACTGCACATTTCTTTCCCTTGAGCTATCACTAAGTGTGTCCTCTTCAAAATCTGATTCACTATTTCTTTCCATGCTTGTCTTAATGATGTAATGTGATGATGATATGGTGAACAATGATAATGGGTGGGGACAACGAAGATGAGTATGAATATATTTTGCAAATGGAACAATAGCAATGAAGTGGAGTAGGGGAATGAAAGGAAAGATTTGGGAAACTAGGGTTTTGACTTATGAGGGACTTACGGTTTAATAAAGGGAATTAGTTTCTTAGGGGAATAGGGAAAGGGAAAATGGAATCAATGGGTGGTTTTAGTGCAATGAAGTTTGGGAAAAGGGACAAGTTTGGCAATGAGGTGAAAAAGTATGAAGGCAAGCTAGGGTTTTGATTTTAGGTAGAAAAACTCATGAACAAAACATGAAGAAGAATTATTTCAGCTCAAGATAGATGAACACTTATTTGTAGGAGATAAATGCAACATTTGAGAGAATTTGGGATGAAATTGAGTGAGTTTGGAGCCTCCCTGGCCAATGCGCAGCGCACTAGGCCTAATGCGCAGCACCTACCTGATGCACATCGCCTGTGTAATTTTATACAGAGAAAAGTTTTCTGACGCACAACGACGGTTTGATGCGCAATGCTAGGCATATTTGCTACAAAATCTGGGTTTTCTTCCTCTTTTGCTCATTTTCCCTGCAAAAAAAGATTTTGTCTCTCCACTTGACTCTTTTCACAATGAAATGAGTAGCTAGCATGAATTTTCTTTATATATGATGCACTTTATTTTTTCCTCATTACAAACCCACTTTTATAAAGTCTTAGTCACTTTCTCAAAAACTCTGTTTTTCAATTAGAAGTTTGACTTTTTCTTAGCTCTTTGATGGACTGATGTCTTGGTGTTTTTTGTTTTTTGCAGTGGTCGGAGTTGGCAAGGTGACAAGGAACAACTACTGAGCTTATTACATATAGAAACACTTAAATTGCATGAAATTTTTACAAAAAATGGAAAAACCGTGTTTTCACCTCAAAATAGATTTTTGAGGTAAAAAATATTTATTGAGCATATCAGAAGTAAATTTAAGATTTTATGAACCTATTTATCCTCCTCATGTGCCTGCTGACCTTTTTATCAATTTTTGATGACCATGATGACAAACCCTAAGACCTAGTGAAAATAAACCCTAAAACTGAATGAAATGAACTGAAATGACTATAAATGACTGGAAAAAGGTTTTGAACAAGCCAACAAGTATATGACATGAGGGAAACTGAAATGAAACCACTACCATCAGTTGATCGATGACCTAATGGAATGCAGCTGATCGAATGAGACACCTAATATGAGTGCAAAAGAGCAATTTGATCACTGATGGAAGTGTGAAGACACTAACACTAACAAAGTGCACAAAGAAGAAGGTTGGCATGGGAACAATGGGTAGACGCAGTCTAATGATGTTACAATAGGGAGTGTTATGGTTGGCTGACTGTGGAGCCCTCTCTAAATCTAAGCTCGGCGAGAGTACTACAAAGGTTTTCATTGAGCGCACAAAGGAGGAGGCCAAGGTGAAAGCATTAGGTAGCATGGTAGTAGCACAACCTAAAAAAAAGGTGCAGTAGTTAAATACGTCAGGACCCTTAGAAAAATTAACAAAGAAAATGGAAAAAAGGAAAGGCTCAGGAACCCTCTTTATCTCTCCTCTTTGACAAGAATGTGGAAAATATTTATTGACTAAGGTGATGTCACATGATGTTTGTAGAAGGGGACATGTGGAAGGAAAATTCAACATTTTTGGGTGGACTAATGGGCCAAATTTGGGTGACATGCATCACCACTCCGAAGGTGTCACATGGCATGAATGATATCATCATGATATCATCCCATAGGTTTAGGCCCGGAAGCTTTGAGTAGTGTGCATATTGGAGGAACTAGTGGGCTAACTAGGTGTCAAACAGATGTGGCTATGTCAGAGCATGGGCTAATGTAAGATGCACTAGGTGAACCCCATGCAACACATAATCCTGCAAGGTTCATCCTAGAGGAAATATAAGGGCACACAAAGTGTTTTCCTGAAGGACAGTGTCGAGACACGTCGACAAGACAACACATAAGAGACAACCAATGAGAAGAGTGATGGGAAGTTCCCACAAGACAAATAAGACTACTAGTAGGACCCCGAAGGTTTCAAAAAGGATCCAAAACAAATTTTTCGAGTTTGAGGGCTATGGGATTAGTGCAATAACGGGGGAACATGCAACGATTATGACCAAGGGTGCAGAGGTTAGATGCAAGTAGAATAAGGCCTCAGGGCTTAAAGGTAAAGAGGCACCCAAGAGCCATTTTGCAATGGTATTGCATGTTAAGGTGACCAATGGCCTTTCGCATTATTTCAATGAAAAAGGTACTAGGAAAGGAAGGTTGAGGAATGTATGCTTAACACATGTGGATATGAATGAGTCAAAAAATCTGGGGCTCTATGTGCAATATTTGGAAGATACACCAATTTGACTATTCATGATAAGTTGTATGTAGACATGGATTGGATGGAAACTGGTTAAGATCTTAACACCTCTAAGCATGAAATGAGTCGGCAACTGAGTAAATGGGTCGACAATTGAGTAAATGGGCATAGTAAGTTTGGTGCCATTAGTTTAATGGAAACTGAAAAGAACTATTGGCTCAAGAATAGAAAGGACCACAATTGCACAAATGTCTTAATGGAGTCATTAGTAGTTGTCAAAGGTAGGAGACTGAGACATAAAATACCTTGTTTTATAAAGCTAATAACTGACTCCAGAACAACCATGTTGAATCTTTCTTGCATGATAATGAAGAATTAAATGTAAAAGATGGACAAGTGTAGAAGAACTGATCATAGTCAGGAGAACCATGTTAAAGTGCAATTTAAGCTCTACCGAAAATTAAGAAGAATGGAAATCCATGCTAAAGCACACAATTTTGATTGTGAATTAATTCTTCACATGAAGAAATGATCAGTTGCCCATTATGTGATTTAATGTAGATGTAATGGTTTAGTGAATGGAGCCCATTTCCAAATTTTAATGTGGTTGTAGATGTCAGGAAATTTGATGCAACAACTATTGGGTTGTGTTATATTCTTTCCACGACTAGCCACCCTAGTTAACTGGGGGGTTAGAGGGGGGGCAGAGCCCCCCCTTCATTGCACCAATTGTGATGTGGGGGGGTCATAAGGGGTTTGATGGGGGCAGTTAGCCCCCCTCTATGGGTTCTGGTAGCACTCAGGGAAATTTCTTTTGGACCCTATATTAGGTGCGCAGACCGACCTATGGTTTTGTGCATGGTTTTCACACATGGTTTTGGGCGCGATGGTTTTTGGTCCATAGTATTGGATGCTTCAGCATGTATATATATGTATTGTAACATTGAAAGGAACATAATGAAAAAACAATTTGGTAGTCCCGGTTTTGGGATCTAGGGGAAAATCTCTGTGTATATTTGTTTTATGTGTTATTCTCTCACTATTGTTTTTTTCTATGTTATAAAATTCGTATGTAGGTAATTTATGTACGAGGTTAAAACCTACATTTGGTATTAGAGTTGTTTTGGCTTCAAGGGGATGCCTTTGTGGCTGAGGGGTTTTTCTCGAGCCTGTGGTAGACCCTGTTCAGTGGGAGATCTGCGGCATCGATTCTGGTGGTGAAAGAAGATGACAAGTACTGGAAATATAGAGATCAAGAAATTTAATGGTTAGAGTTTTTAGTTGTGGAAACTCAAGATGGAGGATATGTTGGTAGATAAATATTAGTGGATCATGGTAGATTTGGGTACTAAACCAACGAGAGTGTCCGATGAAGAATGGAAGAAGTTGGTTCGGAAGGCAAAGAGCACAATATGATTGTGTGTCTCAGATTCAGTATTGTTGAATGTATCAGGCGAAGCTATGATGAAGGCTTTGTGGGACAAGTTAGGGACTTTGTACCAATCTAAGTCTCTGGTGAATAAACTGTTCCTATGGAAAAGGTTGTATAACCTGAGGATTAAAGATGGAAACTAGGTGATAGAGTATCTGAATGCATTTAATACCGTGGTAAGTCAGTTATTATCTATTGATATTAAAATTTTAGATGAATATAAGTGCATCAATTTGTTGTGTTCTCTACTAGATTCGTGGGATAGTCTGGTTATTGCAATAGCTAGCAATGCAACTACCTTGTAGTTTGATGAAATAGTCTCATCCTTACTAATGGAGGAGATGAGACAGAAAAATATGGAGAGCTAGAATGGTGATGCCTTGTCTATTTGAGGACGATCCTAGAACAAAAAAAAAATAAGTCTCGGGTGGGAGATCTAAATCTAGAGGGAGATTTAAATCTCCAGGAAAACCTATAAATGTGTGTTGGAAATGCAGAAAGGAAGGGCACTACAAAAGGCACTGTAAATCTAAAGCTCCTAACAAAGGAAGGGGATCTGATGATGCTCCTTTTGCAGAGGAAAAAACTACCTCAGATGAAGGTGGGGATGTGTACTTTGCTTCTTCAAGTACACATGTAGATCATGAGGCATGGTTGATTGACTCAGGTGCATCCTTTCACTTCACTCCCCATAGGGAGTGGTTCTTCGAGTATGAAAAATATGATGGTGGTGATGTCTTCTTAGGGGATGACAGGAAGGCTAGAATCGTTAGTCGCAGAAGCTTAAAGTTGAAGTTTCAAGGTGGAAGGATTAGAATACTTCCAGGTGTTCTGCATATTCCTACATTAGCCAGAAATCTAATTTCTGTAAGAAAACTGGAAGATGCAAGTGCAGAAACAATGTTTGAGAAGGATACCTGCAAGATGGTTCGGGGAGCACTAGTATTGATGCGAGGATTACATATTGGAACTCTTTACAAGCTGCAAGGTAGCATTGTGGTTAATGGGTGCAATAATTCTGTGGTTCTTGAAAGTGGAGCAGAAAATCTAGTGGTCATTGGAGAAAAGACCATGATATGGCATCAAAGGCTTGGACATATTGTAGAGAAGGGCCTTCGAATACTTCATGGTAAAGGCATGATAGACGGTATGACTAATAGCTCTCTAGATTTTGATTTCTGTGAAAATTGTGTATATGGGAAGTAGAATTGGGTGAGTTTCCCCTCTGGTGGTTAGAGGGCAAAACAACTATTAGAGCTTGTGGACAGTGATGTGTTTGGATCTGTGAAGGTTCCATCACTGCGTAAGTCTGTGTACTATGTATCATTTATAGATGACTTCTCAAGGAATACATGAATATATTTCCTTAAGAAGAAATCTGAAGTCTTTGGTAGGTTTAAATAATTTAAGGCTCTGGTGGAAAACCAAACAAAGAAGAAGATAAAGGTGTTGAGGATAGATAATGGTGGAGAGTTTTGTAAGAGGGAATTTGAAGAATTCTGTAAGAAGTGTGGTATAGAACGATAGAAGACTACTCCACACACACGTGAGAAAAATGGAGTTACAGAAAGAATGAACAAGACGTTGATGGAAAGGGAAAGAAGCATGCTCAGTGATACTAGGTTAGGACTGGAATTCTGGGTAGAGGCAGTGGAGACAACATGTTACCTCGTCAGTAGATCACCTTCATCAGCGTTGGAGGATAAGACTCCACGAGAGGTATGGACTGGTAAGAAACCCTCTCTTTCGCATCTAAGGGTATTTGGATGTGATGCATATGTACATGTTCTAAAGGAGAAAAGAACAAAGTTGAATAGTAAATCTGAAAAGTGCATCTTTATTGGGTATAAGGATGGTTTAAAGGGTTATAAGCTTTGGAACCCAGTAACAAGAAAGATTGTGTACAACTGAGATGTGGTGTTCAGAGAGGTGAAAGGTGTTATTAAACATGAAGTCCAACGAAAGGAACCTGAGAAGATAGAGTTTGAGCTTAAGGAGGAAGAATCAACTCTATAGTAGAAGAGGAATCAGAAGATGAAGAGCCACAAACTCCGGTTGTGAGAAGATCAGTTCGAGAAAGAAGGTAGCCAGAATGGTATAATGCATCTGCTTTCTGTCCAAATTTTGCTTTATCTATTAATGATGATGATTGCAGAACTATGAAGGAAGAAACAGATTCAAAGGATGACAAACTCTGGAAAGAGTCCATGGTTAATGAAATGGCATCTTTGCACAACAATGAGACTTGAGATCTAGTGGAGTTACCGGCTCGAAGGAAACCCATTGGTAGCAAATAGGTGTTCAAGAAGAAGACAAATGTAGAAGGAAAATGCAGAAGGAAAGGTGGAGAAATACAAATCTCGATTGGTAGAAAATGGTTATTCCCAGGTGTTGGGAATTGATTTTGGTGATATTTTTTCTCCTATTGCCAAGGTATCTTCTATTAGATTACTTTTATCCATTGTTGCTTCTTTTGATTTTGAGGTAGAACAGATAGATGTGAAGACAACATTTCTTCACAAGGATCTAGAAGAAGAGATCTACATGAAGAAACCTGAAGGCATTGCGGTGAAGGGTAAGAAAGAACTGGTATGCAAATTAAAGAAGTCTTTGTATGGGTTAAAACAGTCACCAAGGATGTGGTATCAAAAATTTGATACATTTATACGGGGACTTGGCTTCACCAAAAGGAAAGCAGATCACTGTTTGTATTTTACATTAATTGGTGACCGTGTTATTTATCTGGTCTTGTATGTGGATGATATGTTGCTAGTTGGAAATGACAAAGAAATTATATGGGATTTGAAGACCTAATTTTCCTCCACATTCGACATGAAAGATCTTGGTGCTGCAAACTATATTTTCGACATGGAAATTAAAAGAGATCAGGCAAAGAGGAATCTCTTGTTAAACCAAAGGAAGTATATCAAGACAATACTATAGAGGTTTAATATGCAGGATAGAAAACAAGTGAAGGTTCCTATTCCTGTAGGTGTAAATTTATCTACTGAACAACGTCCCAAGGCACAAGAAGAGGAAGAGGACATGTCCTGTGTTCCATATGTAAGTGTAGTTGGTAGCCTGATGTATGTGATGGTCTATACTTGACCAGACATTGCACATGCAGTGGGAGTATTGAGCAGGTTTATTTCAAAACTAGGGAAGGAGCACTAGACAACAGTGAAGCGGGTTTTCAGGTATTTGTGTGGCATTGGTGATTATGGTTTGTGCTACCAAGGAAGACCAAGATTGGACAGAGTGTTGAATATTCATGGCTTTGTTGATGTAGACTAGGTTGGAGATCTAGATCAGAGAAAATATACAAGTGGGTATGTGTTTAACCTATTTGGAGGTGCAGTCAGTTTGATGCGTAAGAAACAATCTGTAGTGGAATATCAACTACAGAGGCAGAATACATGGAAACCACTCATGCAAGCAAGGAAGCATTTTGGTTGCAAATATTATGTTCAAGTATGGGGTTAGTACAGGGAACTATAAGGATAGACTGTGACAGCCAAAGTGCAATTTTCTTGGTAAAGAACCTTGCTTATCATCGAAAGACAAAGCACATTGATGTTCAGTATCACATTGTGAGGTATATTATAGAAGACAAAAAGGCGTTGCTGGTAAAGGTGGACACTTTGAATAATACTACAGATACATTGAGCTTCGAGAAGCTCTCTTGGCGTATAGAAACAATGGGTATTGCAGGGCTGGATAAATGACTAATCTCTCTTGTGGCCCCCTATGGAAAGAAAACAACAAGTGAGATAATGTTGGGTTATGTTATATTCTTTCTACGACTAGCCACCCTAGTTAATTGGGGGGTTAGAGGGGGAATAACCCCCCCTTTGTTGTGCTGATTGCACAGTGGGGGGGTGACAGGGTGTTTGAGGGGGGTGGTTAGTCCCCCTTTACAGGGTCTGGGGCAGTGCCCCGAGGAAATTCTTTTTGGAACCTATATTAGGTGGGTGAACCTACCTATGGTTTTATGCATGGTTTTCGCACATGATTTTGGGCATGATGGCTTTCGGTCCATGGTATTGGATTCTTCGTCATATATATATAATATATATATATATATATATATATATATATATATATAATATATATATATAGATATATTGTAACATTGAAAGGAACATAATGAAAAATCAATCTGGTAGTCCCAGTTTTGGGATCAAGGGGAAAATCTTTGTGTATATTTGTTTTATGTGTTATGCTCTCGCTATTGTTTATTTTCTATGCTATAGAATTCGTATGCAGGTAATTTTTGTATGGGGTTAAAACCTACAACAACAACATGGGTAGCCATGATGGTGCATTCTTTTAGGAAGTATGGAGAACAATAGGGACTGCATCATTCCTTATATAATAAAGTAGCAAAACTAGGGATTACAGTTGTGGAAATTGGGGAATGCAACATTGTTGTGAGTTGGAGTGTGGAGAGGGGCATGAAGAGAGTGAGCGGGCTTTATGTCTTTGTGTGCGAGCAGAAGGGAGATGGGATATTAGAGTTGATTATCACTTAGAGCCACTGAATGCCGAGATCAGAGCTGCTTGAGTAGTGAATTGTGTAGAGCAAAGGATGACTACATAGTAGAAGGGAAAATCTTGTGTGTGGAGCAACTGCTTAGGTTCATATTTGTAACATTTGTATAGGCCTCTATTTTTATTTTGAAATATGTATGAATAGAGGAACAATGGCTAGAGTAGGTAGCGATCGACATTCATAAGAGCTTAGTGCCTCTTAGCTGGTAGTGGTCTACATTCAGAAGAGGTTGGCACCTATTGGCAAGCAATGTCTTGCTATCTTAAAGGGGGTCAAAGCCTCTTCTGAGTGTGTGCTCACAAACAACTTGATGTAATTATGTAGGTGCTTAAATTACATCATAATAAAAAAAATATTGTTGGTTTTCTCGCATTGGGTTTTCACGTAAAAATAGCTAGGTCAATATGTGTCTACTATTCAAATTGACGGATTGTGTGCTCATTTAAATGGTTTACATTGTTGTATGTATATTATATTAAGAATCATCATGAAATTAATTGAAAAGAGTGAAAGAGAGTGAAGAATTGAGCTTCAAGCTTTAAAATATCACTAATTACTGATTCACCCCCCGTTAGTAATTCCTCATCTGAACAATTTGTATTAGAGCGAAGTTCCTTTGGGAACAATTTAACCACTGGAAGGTAGATCTATAAGTAATTATTTCTAGACAAGAAAGTCAGGATGCTCACTCAAGTAAGATATCAGTCTTTTATGGTACTAACTATACCTTTTGGAAAGTTAGAATGGAAGCCTATCTCATGTTCCTAGGGGTAGATGTTTAGATTTTTGTGTTGGTAGATTATTTTGTCCCTGATGTCCCTCCCATAGATGCAGCTGGTAAAAATATGTATGAAAATAATTCTAAAGCTAGGAATTCCATTCTCTTTGGCCTTAATGAATCGTAACTTGTAAAGGTTATGCCCTGCATGTCAGCTAAGGAAGTATGGGTCAAGCTTAATCAGTTATATGAAGAAGATGATAAATTCAAGCCAGCCAAACTTCAAATCTTCAGAATGAGGTTTGAAATCTTAAGAATGAGTGGAGAGGAAAGCATAGTAGAGTATTTCCTTAGAGTTGATGAAGTTACCAACGTGATTAGAGGATTTGGTGAAGCCATCAAAGAGGATGTAATTGTTCAAAATATTTTAAGATCTCTGCCTATGATATTTAATGCTAAAATCTCATCCATTAAAGAGATGACTGATTTCAAAAGTATCACAATGGACCAAGTACTTGGTACTCTCACAACTTATCAAATGGGAGTAGGAAAAGATAATATTGAACCAAATGAGGTGTCTAAGAAGGCTAAGGAGCACAAATATCATCAGGATTGTTCTAACTATGAATCTGATCAAGAGTTGGCTCACTTTGCTGGGAAACTAAAATGTGGGCCAGGGAAGTATAACGGAATTTTTCCCTTCAAAATATTTTATTATGGAATAGTTGGACATTTTGCATCCAAATGTCTTTACAAAGAAAGAAAAAAATTGATATTGATCAAAAGTCAAAAGTCATTGCTCAGAAATATCAAAAGAAAAGTTTCTTCAAGAATAAGGGGCTCTACTTTAAAGAGGATATAACTTGGAACTAGATTTTGATAGCGAGAATTCCTGAAAGGATGATTCAAATGAGTGCTTAATTATGACAATTGAAGCTAACTTCCTAGAAACAAAATGTTATAGAATCTAAGGAAAAATAAGGAGTAGTGGACCTTAAAGGGGAACTCATCAGTGCCCTTGAACAAGAAACTAAAAGAATAACTACTATGAGTTGAAGAAGGTATGTATAACTCAAAAGATGAGGAATTTGTTTATAAAAAATAAAATCCTGAAGAATCCATTATAAGTAAAGACAACTTTGCTCTTCAATTAGAAGAAAAACAAAAAACATGTGAAAAGCTAGAAGAAGAGAATAAGAACTTAAAGGAGGAGCTAATCAAAGTAAAGGAGGAGATGATCCAAAAAATGTGCAAAGAAGATATTCTATTCCTGAAAGTCAATCTAGAAGAAGAAAAATGAAAGGAAGAAGTTCTTAATGATTTAGGAAGAGAACTGTCAAAGTCTAGAAGCTGAGATTGTCTCCCTAACAGTAGATATTGAAGGGACTAGAAAGTTAAACCACATTCTGAGTAGTCAAAGGTCTCCAAAAGACAAGAGAGGTCTGGGATATTCTAGATCACAAGAATCATGTATAAAAAATATGAACTTCATTTCTGCACGATTTGAAGAACCACAAATCTATGTGAAGGTTCTTCAAGGAAGACTCAATGAGGGAAAAAAAAGTCTAGCGAGAGAGGCACCCAACACGAGAACAACAATTATAAATCCTGAAAGGACTCACAACAAAGGAGAATGAATCAATTAGCAGGACAATAGAGAAACACACAACCCAAACAACCTCTTAAACCTTCAAATTTCAGGAACCATGATTGTTTCTATGGTCATTGCTATAAATTTTATATATTTGAACATAAATTTATTAAGTATAGAAGAGTCAAAATTGAAAGAGATGAAAATTTCGGATACAATATGTAATATAATTTTAGATCTCAAAATTCTCCTCCCAGAAATAGAAATCATCTCTCTCCCTTGATGGATGATGTTGAATTTTTCAAATGTAATAAGTATGGGCATAATACAAGTGAGTACAAGAGAATATTTGAGTATGCTTCTAAATCCCAGAATGCTTGGAAACCAACCTTTCTAAAAGACAAGAAGAATTGGAAACAAAAGACTAGCAAATCACGGAATGTGGGATTTCTGTATCTGTGAATGATCAAGAAAACATATCGTATGTGGATAGTGGTTGTTCCAAGAATATGACCAAGGATAAGAGTAAATTAATGTCTCTGGAAAAAAAATATAGAGGGAACAATATCGCTTTCAGTAGCAATTCTCCAACAAGAATTAAAGGCAAAGGCATAGTTAGCCTTGATGAAAATACTAAGGCTAAAAATGTGTTGGATGTAGAGGGTCTCAAGCACAATTTGATTAGTGTGATTCAAATGTGTGACAATGATTATAATGTGACCTTCCAATCCAAATATTATGAGATATGAAAGGAAGAGAATGGAAAGCTAGTGGGAAAGGTAGTTAGAACTCACAACAACGTATATGTGTTTGATGACTCCAGAGTAAACTGCTACTTGAGCAAGAAAGATCAAACCTGGTTCTGGCATAGAAGCCTTTTGTTGGAAACTCAAAGATATTACATTAGGTTATGATTTTCCTTTCTTCATAATTACTTGTGAGTGTGTTTTCTCTTTTACTTCTTTATTATCTTATCTTTCATCAAGCAATTTCCCTATTATATGTGAATGAATATCACAAAACAAGAGACACAAGATATAAGCACATGCCGGGGAAAAACCCCCTTTAAGCGGAAAACCCAGTCAAGATAATTCTTCCTTTCAAGAGTATTAGTTGAGACTCTTTAACCTAGACCAAGGCCAAACTTTGTCTGCATACCATGTCATCTTCCCAGATCTTCGACCCCTTCCAGCAACTTCGACTAGGCAGTAGCATTTGACAACATGCAGCTTCCAGCAACAACGAAATCTTAGGAGACTTCGATATCCCAACCCAGACCACAAAAATAAGAGAGAGAGGCACCAAAACTTTGATTTTCTCATACTTTAAATACCTCCCCAAACTCTCACTTATTTCCTCCCCCCAGCAACAAACTTCACAAGCCTCGTCGTTGATCTTAAGAGTTGCTTGCATTCTCAGCCGTATGTAGTATGTGTGATCTTTGGGCATAGGGATTGTTGTTTGTCATTCAAAGGGAATGTTTTCTTGCTTTGAGGGAAATCTTGTGTGTATGAGTTGTTTTCATTACATGGACATGTTTCACACTCACTTCACGCACTCCTTTCATGAAGGTTGTTGCATCAAGCAGAGTATGATTTATACATTCTGGATGGTCTATGTTGTATCACTAAGTGTTCATGTGTGACCATAGTTGAGTCCTATCACTTTTTACATTTGTTTCACTGATCTCACACTTAGAAAATTTCCCGAGCAATCTAGCCTCATCAAGCTTCTCGGAACTGTGCACTTTGCTTCTACAACCCTTAAGTTTTTTCCCTTTCCTACTAGAATTGCACAGTGCGCAGAGACCCCAGCCTCCCTTGGCATTCCAAATTTTGTAGTGGATTCCTCCAGTTCCCTTCCCACATTTAGAAGCCACTATCTCCAGAAACTCCACAATATTGTCCCTCATATTATTAGTTTTCCTTGTAACCTTAGACTGCATAGATGTGTCCTCCCGGAACCCATCCTGCAACAATGTCTTGCATCTAGAAACTACGTAGTATTGCTTCTCAGCTACCCAAGCTGCACTTCACTCAAAAAATATGTAGAAGTGTCCTCACAAGACCCCATCCCGCAGTACTGTCTTGTGCCCCAAAAATGCACAGTGGTTTCTAGGCTGCCCTATCTATCTTGCATTCAAAAACTGCACAAATTGGCCTCCTAGGGCCTCATCCCGACAACACTCTCTTCTTACTAAAAATGTGCTGATATATCTCTCACTGATTACAAGAAAAGGCGACACACTAATATCTCTCCCAAGGGGTTGAGGAGAAGGACCAAGAGACTATGTGATGGGAAAATATCAGGACCACATGCAAACTTCGTCGAATGCATGATCATCTTAAGGGTAAGTATGGTAAGTAAAGAACACCATTTGAAGTACATCTCTTAGTGTAGTTTGTAGGATGGCTTGTCATTGTCATATCATCCTGTATTCAATAAAATGTATGGGTGCAAACAAAAAAGTCAATTCAAGTGTTTCCTCTACATGTCTTGCTTCCTTTTCTCTTGTTTGACCAACTATCATCTTTGGCATGTTTATTTCTATATGATGCTTGTGACCTTGTCCTAGTGATATCTAAGGTTTTTGTTTGTGTGCATGAGTTGTTTCAACTATGTAAAAACTTGTCATACTCACACAAAATGTTATAATCACTGCCGCTCAAGTGTTGTCATGGTCGTCTGAAGGTCCATCCCAAGTGTTGCACTTGTCTCTTTCACCATTATATAGTTCTGTAGAGGGTCATGCTTTTCCATGTTTGGCTTGTTGGTTTTAGGTGTCTCATCATTGAGTCATGCTAAGTGTTTGTTCACAAGGTCATGTATGCATGTGTTCACTTTCTCCAACACTTAGCCACTTTTCATAAAATATCTTTCGATCGAGAAACCTCCTTCTACCGGACCTCGAATGAGCTCCACTATGTAGTCTCAACACTTAGTAACCCTGTTTTTGCCTAGAACTATGAAGAATTTGTTTCCTAGCCTGATTGAAGTTGGGCTTCTCGCATCACTATACATCAAGCCACCCTCTAGTTTGTTGGAAATATGCACTGCATCGAGACCCCAAGCTGCAATGTTCCCCAAAAATCCACATACATGCTTAGCTATTCCCTAGACTTCCTGCCTTGCGCTCTCTTCAAAATTTTCACAATAATGTATGTTAGGTCCCTGCTGCCCCACTCTGCATTAACTCTGGAAATTGCATAGTGATGACATGATGTTCCCTTACGGCCTTGCTCTGCACTGCCTCTGGAAATTGCGCAGTCTTGACGAGAAGTTCCCCACTGCCCTGATCCATACTTTGCTTGGAAAGTGCACAAATGTCCCTGCATGTCCACCAACAGCTGTATCTGGCCTTGCTCCAGAAAGCTGTGCAGCTTTTCCTGCTAGTCTCCTGGTAGCTCTATCCTAGCTTTCCCTAGAACACTGTGCATATTTGGTCAACAGTCCTCAGTGGCTTTGCCTAGACTTGCTTTAGAAAATTGAACATTTTTTCTTGTTGGTCTCTCAGCTACCCTATCGAGCTCTCCCTCCAGAATCTATGAAGTAACCTCTCTCAATGTCCCAGTGTGAAACTGTCACTGATGCCCATCACTATGAAATTTTTCCTCCTAGTGACAACAACATAGTTTTTCACTGCAGTTCTGACCACACTTCACAGTTCCCCATCCTTGCCTAAGTTGTGCTCTGTGCAGTCTCAGTACATTGTCCTCCCTCCTGGTCACCCAGACCGATCATGGAAAACAATGCATCATGGTAGACTAGGAGATTTCTAGATTTGATGTTGTCTTGTCATGATTGATTGCAAAAATAGGTACATCAATGGAACATGGCATGACGATAAACAAGATGAAGAAGGAGCACATGCTAGAAGACTTGTTCATGATTGAACAAGCACATGAAGCATAGAAAGCAACAAGCTAAGGGGAAACATACACATGCAACATCAAGTGAACACCAAGACTATCAAAGACCCCACACACTTCGTCATCCAAAGGTGAAGATATGATACACTGAGAGCATGCTCATCACTCAAAAACACAACATGTCAACATGGACACCACAATCAAAATGTACATGTTAGCAGTATCATGTCGAGTTGTGCCATGAGTCATCTTGGCCACATCACTACTATGGGCCATACTTGTTGTAATCAGTGTAATGTAACATGGAAGTCCAAGAGACCCATAGATGAAGTTGAAGAGTCATGTAAGTTGAATAGTCATGAGGGAAGTCGAAGAGTCACAAGGTTCATTTCACCCTTGGCTATATATACCCCCTCATTATACATGCAAAGGACTTTTCACCTTGGCTCCTCCCACATAGCCTTGAGAGTCTATAATAGTTTCTTTGCGGAGCGTGCAGTGGCTCAAATGCTCCACTACTGGGGCTAGTGATGTATGGCGTATGAATGTGTCTTGGAACTTTCGTTTAATTCAAAAGCCTGTCATAGGCCAGCATGTTTCCATGTATGCATTGTATTCATTTGTAAGGTTATTCTTTAATCGCTTGTAATGCATGTTTTCTTAACTTGTACTAGGATAGTTGAACTACTTCAGTTATTCTAGTGCATATATTGTTGAGGATGTGTTGTAATGGTTTCTATTGTTGCCTCGTTCGTGTGGACTACTCCATCAGACACTAGACATATTCATTCTATTATATTTGTTATAATGACTGTCATATCCGTGTGGACTACTCCGTTGGGTGTTGTACGTGCGATTAATTTACCTTAGTGTTTGTGACATCCACATGTGTGGGGACTACTCCACCAGAGGCTATGAAGATCCTATTATGTTGTGTGTGTATCTACCTGAGTTGGGATTAATCCCTCTCGACCAGTGTTGGGATAGGGTTCCAAGGGTCGTTTTGGTCAAGTTTTGGTAAATTTTGTAATATCTTTTTTGTAACGAATGTAAAGTCTTCGTGAAATGTGGAAGTGGAGCGCAAGGCTAGTAAGATTCAAAGGGTATTTAGTCCCTTAGGTGGGTAAGTCATAGAGTGGTTTTGAGACCTGCCCATGGTCCACGGACCATGGCATTGTAAAGAAAAATGTTATATATAAAAGATTCATAGTGAGTCTAAAAAATTACTTTTTGTGAAGAATCGTTGTAAAGGAAAAGTGTTAAAGCAAGAAAGGTATGTTTCATGTACTTAGGCAAAAGGGGAAGGCTTCTATAGCTGAGTGCATAGAGACCTTGGTAAGTCTGCAGGATGAGTGTGCGGGCCCCTGAAGCAGAGTGCATAGGGAAAGAAAGTCTGTATTGAATTGAATATACTTAATAAAGACAATTTTGAGCCAATTCTCATGCATATGTGCCTTAATTATTACTTCTGCAAGTTTGTGTATCTTCACTCTGTATTATGATTTACATGAATTAATGCTTATTTCTTGTACGAAATTAGTAGATCTATAGTATTTATGCATGTTATGTATAATTAGGAACCTTCGTGAATATTTGGAACTTGTTTAAATGGTTTTACAATAATTATAGGTTTAGAAGGGTTAAAGGTGCACAAAGGTAGATTTGAGCCATAAGGACTGTAGGAACCCATCACATAGGCCACTGGATGTAGAAACCTGGTTCTGTCATCCCCCAATACTACTTTAGGTAAGACTGCAACCTGTGCTACACAGGTTGTTTCCAAAAGGGCCCGGAGTTAGGGTTTTGTTAGTTGGTGTGGATAACATTGAACCTAGGTCAGGCCGCATCAAGCCAACAACTAGAGACTCACTTTCACCCTCCCCTTCTGTAGTGGAGGAACTTAGACACAAGTTACACTAAGCACTCACTAGGAACATGTACCTCACTTTTTGAAGAACAACTATATCACTCTCATGTGCTAGCAAGAAAGAGCTAAGGCATATCTTTAAGATAATTGAAACCAGGCTATTATACCAAATGGGATTGCTACACCAAATGGTGTGAGGACTAGTTGAGACTTCATACTAGGGAGATCTGCTGAATGTTGAAGGATCCAACACCATCAACATTTTTGGCGCTAGAAGGAGGAACAAATGACAAGCTTAGCCTGTTGCATCTGGTTCGAATCTCTTATCAAAATGGATCATACACAGATCATGCTATCGGGTTGTTTCTCCTATTTCTTCCTTAATTGACTATCACTCCCCAATAAGCCTCTAAATCAACTTATGCTTGTTAAAGTATTACGGTGAGGACAAAGCGTCCGTAACCAAGCACATTTTTTATTTTCTCCATTTTTGTGAATCTCATGAAATCCATAGTGAAGATCTTGATTGTGTCCATTTCTTCCTCACCCTTGAAGGTCATGCTAATTGGTGGTGTCATACCCTGTCACCTACTTCTGTCCATACCCTTCATACTCTCCTCAAGGAGATCCATTAAGCCTTCGATAAGTATAACCACCAAGATGTCTATGAAATAATCTCTCGTTTAAGAATGAAACCTCACAAATCAGTTAAGGACTTTGCTACCCACTTCCTTCACCTATGTCATGAAATTCTTGAATAGTTTTTGGACCTTGAATTCATGAGCAAAGATTTGAAATTCTTGGTTCATGTTTCCCAACACGGTGAACCTCCTAATTCCGCTTCTTCCTTGACTCTTACAAATCATGAGGCCCCTCACTTTGCATAAGAGGATCCCAACACCCTATTTGTTCCTTGTCCTCCTCCCTTTTCGGTCCTAAAGTTGGTGCCCCCTCACAACGATTGTAAGGTTGAGAAATCTAAGCAAAGGTGCCCCCTCACGATGGTTGCAAAGATGATAAATCTGTGTGGAGGGTGCCCCCTCGCAGCAATCACAAAGTTGAGAAATATGCGTAGCATGTTCCCAGTCCATCTTCTCATTTGTCTCCCACTCCAATGGAGGAAATTCCAAAATGGCTCAGAAAGCCTATGGAAAAGATTCATTCCTCCATTTCACAAGAGGAAATCACCATTCATAATCCAAGTCTCGAGTATGATCTGCATCTCTACCATCATCCATTATCTACAAGCCATGAATCCTTGTACAATGACTCGCTTGATCAATCTGCTTCACTAGCCATCGATGCACATTCTCTTGATTCTCCACTTGCTAGCTCAAATTACGATCATGTTTAAGGTAGTCTCATTACACAAGTGGAGGAGAAGAAATGTGAAGACAAAATCAATTCCTCTTATATGCTTCAAAATGGTTCACATCAACACAATGACATTCCATTCTTGAATGATTCTCAACTGCTAATCTTAGTGAACCATCATGTACAATTAATTATTTCTATCAACCTCAAGTCTTCAGATGTCATCACTCCCATGCTTCTGTTTGTTGTGATGAATGCCAAAACACATCATGTGATCTATTTTTCTATCATGTACAGTCTAACTCAAATCTGGAATGCACACCGGTAAAAGCAAACATCCATATCGAAACTTCCTCTTCGCCCCACTTGCCTATGTGTCCTACCATTCACAATGCATCAACATGTGTTAGAGATACTCCATGCTCTCTTGTTTCTTCATCTGATGAGTTATCTCCTTGATCGACACAAAGCAGTGAGGTTGTCCATGATGAAAATAATCCCAACACACATGACTCTTCCCAATCTTCATCATCTTGTATGTTGCATGAAGACAACTCATCAAGTCATCTTGTTGAAGTTGAAAATTTTGATGAAGCTTGTGATAGAGATGGTTGCCACCCTAAGAGCAGTTTTGAAATCAGCAACAATAGGCATCCTTAATTCATGCATGATCTGGTTCACATCTCAAAATGTGATTTTTCAATTCTAGAAAGTTCTGGGACATGCTAGGGAGTCAAGGCACTTCAACGTTTGTTGATGGTTATGTTAGGACCTCGCAACTCTGGTAAGCCCCTGGAACTGAATTAGATCTGGTTTCTCATACACAATCCATCTA
Source organism: Pinus taeda (assembly GCA_000404065.3). NCBI lineage: Eukaryota > Viridiplantae > Streptophyta > Pinopsida > Pinales > Pinaceae > Pinus > Pinus taeda. Next base: position 45,540 of record APFE030791986.1, read on the forward strand.
TCTGCATGGTTTCACTTGACATGGATCCTCGTGTAAAAAATGTTTTCTATTCCAGGCGTGACGTTTCAATATTTCAAAATTTCACTCATAACAAAATCCACAAGTTTGTTACAGTGTGTCCATCTTCATGCATGTCTCTTACATCCAAGCTAGGTTGGGAGCGTCTGTCTCTAATGAAATCATGGAACTTTCAAGTTGATTATCTCAAAGATTGTCTTTTTCTGAAATCATACTTCTCAAATTTTCTCTCTTGTGATCATCTCCTTGGTCTTCTTGTGAATCTTGCACTTTAGGTCCACTCACTTATCGCACCAGCAATCCCCCTATGTGATGACGACCACAAAAGATATCACGTGAATCATGTTCCTCTCATTTCATCACACCCAAACTGGCCTCACACATTCACAGTTCTGGCATCCTTTCTACATTCCTGTGATGACCATGATGCATGCACAATTTTTCACTAGTTGTAGGCGAATGTTCTATTATGTCTAGATTGGTGAGTTGAGGAGAGATACTTTTTGAAGGTTGTACTTTTTGTGCCTATTTCTCCCTTTTGGTAATAAGTATATATGATCAAATTTTAGTTTATTTGCACTTCCTATGCTTTGTAAGATGATTTCATTGTGTTTTGTTGTGTTATTGTTATACATGAAAAGGCCATCCTCATTAGTTTAGAGGGAAAAGACATGATGATTGAAGCAATTACGAAGTTCACAAGCCTTATTTCCAAGCTAACACTATCTATACACTAGCAACATGCTTTATAAAGCTTCTCAACAAGCCTAAGGGAGCGTGAGTGACCCAAGTAAATCTACTTGTTACGTCGAGAACATCATTAGTGAACTCTAATGAGGATCTAAGGGTCAAAGGAGCAGATTGACTAAGAAATATCCCTATATTCTCTCTTAAATCAACTCAGAAAAGCAAAGAAACATCCAAGTTTGACCTATATGGGGGATTACTAATCCTATTGGAGTATGCAAATGGCAAAGAGCTCAAAATAATGGCAACATCATTGCTTTTACCTAAAGAAACTCATGGAGAAACTTGGCAACCCTAACCTCACATGCTACATAAGCAGAGCTAGGGCTATTGTGGAAAGGGTCAGATCATCTGAAATGATAGCTTACTTGATTCTCGAGTAGAGTCTCAGACTTAAGCATAAGAAGTTGGTAAGAAGGGAGAGAGAGAGGAGTTGGAGGGGTAAGCAAGGTTGATGCAACTGATGGTTGTAATCATTCTTTCGACATTAATATAGAACTGCAGTTATACTATCTACTCCATGGTGTTGGTACTATAATTCATTTATATGTTTATTCAATGTCTTTTAGCATGAGTAGCATAGTTATGTGCAACTAGATGTCTTTTGTATATTCATGCATTGATTATCAAGGTTTTATACTGTGATTACGCTTGTCTTTTCTATGTGTAGGAATTGATTTCGAGCTGGCTTAGGGGACTTCCGCCTAGCTGCATTGCGCTCTCCAGCAAATCTACATGAAGACTCGAGGTAATGAATCTGTCTTTCTTTGATGTTTAGTTATTGAATTTGGACATGCATGTATCTTTGTGACAACTATAGATAATCTTACAGTCTGCCAAGGGTCCCGAGAAGACCCGTGAGGGTTCCTTCATTCTCCATACACCGTGCATTAATCCATATAGCAGTTACCTCTAAAATTACAATGTATGGATAAATCCATTTTGTTGATATGAGTAAATGAGGCACGTCTTTCAAAATTTTATTTATGTATGGTAAAGTTTCCATAATCACTTTGAATATGCATAATTAGAGTTATCATTTGAATAAGAAGTTGGGTATTATAGAATGTTTTCACATATTAGATTCCCTTTCCCCTAAATATTGTGGAAACTTGGTTCTCATAGTCTCCATAGGTTCCTCAAGTGATACATTTCATGTTATATAGGTGACTTCAAAAGGCCCCATATCTAGTGGGTTTTGTTGGTCGTGTCTTTCACATTAACTTGCGTTAGATACAAAATTAGTGCAAATAAATGGTTCTATTGTTGATTGAGGTTCATTATTGAAGGGGATGTTAAATCACACTAAGAACAAAATTAGTCAGTGGTTTGAGGCAAAGATGTGGGAATGCTTTTTCAACGAGATCAGAAATCGATAGATCAGTGTTGACGCATGGCTACAATGGTATGTGTTTACGAATCATTATGAAATCTTCTTTGTCTAGTTTCTAGGATTATTAGTGGCGTGGATCCTAAAATTCAATGATTTGAATAGGAACTGGCACCCTATCAAGACTAGAAGGTGGACTCCTTAATGAGTTCAGAGGTTAGGGTTTATGGACAAAACAATTTCCTGGGTAGTTAAATTTCGGTATGAAATCCTTCTTGGTGGACATTTTACTAGATTTGTAATGAAATCTTTAATATTATGTAGCGTTACTGGGATAACATTTTTGAAGATCCCACAAGGACAATACATTTTGACATTGCCTACTTTTGTGAAGATGTTGTTGTGTGATAAAGGTGTTTTGATGATGGAGATATTGGGTAGTTGGCCTTGTTCAAATGGTTGGAGACATTAAGTATGTTGGAATTGTTGTTAACCAAGCCAACATTGGTGTACATGGGTGTACATGGGGTGTCAATCTTAGCAAGATTCCCATGGTTTATAGTCTCTCTTCTAGAGAATCATCATAGTAGCAGGCTTAATGGAGAAGCCATAATATAATGACTATGGATGGGAGTCCTAGGATTTGGAGGTGATTATGAATTAGTATATCATCTTAGATACTCCTAGAGATGGAACAGTTGGATAGGGATCATAAAGATATTTCCAACAATATATTGAAGTCTACAAATGGCCACCTCGATCAAAAGTTATCGAAAGCCAAAGTCTGGACCTCCAAAGTCAAATTTGTATTGCCAAAAGTAGTTGGATGACCCTTTGGAGAAATTTTAGTTTGGAAGCCAGATACAGTTGGGAGAGATGCTAACGGAGTGACTAAAGGAGAGTCGAGTGGACACGGGAAGAAGAGAGCAACATCAGATAGATTCATCATTGGCCAGCAAAGGCCCCACTTTACATCTCATCTTTGTGGCAATATCACGATGGAGTACCCCAGAGGGTTCATTGAAAGCACAAAGAAGAAGGTTGGGATGGGAACAATGGGTAGACATGGTCTAATGGTGTTACAATAGGGAGTTTTATGGTTGGCTGACTCTGGTTCCCTCTCTAAATCTAAGCTCGATGGGAGTACTAAAAAGGTTTTCATTGAGCACACAAAGGAGGAGGTGAGGGTGAAAGCATCAAGTAGCATGGTAGTAGCACAACCCAAAAAAATCGTGCAACAATTAAATGCGTTAGGACCCTTAGAAAAATTAACAAAGAAAATGGAAAGAAATAAAGGCTCGGGAACCCTATTTCTCTCTCCTCTTTCATAGAAATGTGGAAAATATTTATTAACCGTGCTGATGTCAACATGATGTTAGTAGAAGGGAACATGTGGAAGGAAAATTCAGCATTTTTGTGCAGACTAATGGGCCAAATTTGGGTGACATGGATCACCTCTCGGAAGGTGCCACATGGCATGAGTGATATCATCATGACATCTTCTCGTAGGTTTGGGCCTAGAAGCTTTGAGTAGTGTGTGTATTGGAGTAACTAGTGGGCTGACTGGGTGTCAAACAGATGTGGCCGTGTCAGAGCATGGGCTAATGTAATATGCAGTAGGTGAACCCCATTAGACACATAATCCCACAAGGTTCAACCTGGAGGAAATATAAGAGAACACAAAGCTTCGACCAAAAGGATAGTGTTGGGACACGTTGACAAGACAACACATTAGAGACAACCAATGAGACGAGTGATGGGAAGTTCCCACGAGACAACTAAGACTGTTGGTAGGACCCTGAATGTTTCAGAAAGGATCCAAAACAAATTTGTCGAGTTTTAGGGCTATGGACTTAGGGCAATAATAAGGGAACATGCAGCAATTATGACCAAGGGTGCAAAGGTTAGATGCAAGTAGAATAAGGCCTCATGGCTTAAAGGTAAACAGGCACCCAGGAGCCATTTGGTAGTGGTATTGCATGTTAAGGTGATCGAGGGCCTTTCAAATTATTTGAATGAAAAAGGTGCTAGGATAGGAAGGTTGAGGGATGTATGCTTAACACATGTGGATATGAATGAGTCGAAAAATCTGGGGCTCTATGTGCCGTATTTGGAAAATACACCAATTTGACTATTCATGATAAGTTGTATGTAGACATGGATGGGATGGAAACTGGTTAGGATCTTAGCACATCTGAGCATGAAAATGAGTCAGCAACTGAGTAAATGGGTACAGTAAGTTTGGTGCCATTAGTTTAATGGTGACTACAAAGAACTATTGGCTCAAGAACAAAAAGGACCATGGTTACAAAAATCTCTTAATGGAGTCATTGGTAGTTGTCAAAGGTAGGAGACTGAGACAAAACATACCTTGTTTTACAAAGCTAATAACTAACTGCAGAAAAACCATGTTCAATCTTTCTTGCATTCTAGTGAATAATTAAATGTAAAATACGGCCAAGTGCAGAATAACTAATCGTAGTCATGAGAACCATGTTGAAATGAAATCTAATCTCTATTGGAAATTAAGAAGAATGGAAATCCCTATTGGAGCACATACTTTTGACTGTCAATTAATTCTTAGCATGGAGAAATGATCAGATGCCCGTTCTGTGATTTAATGCAGATGTAATGGTTTAATGAATGGAGCCCATTTCCAAATTTTAATGTGGTTGTAGATGTCAGGAAATTTGATGCAACAACAACATGGGTAGCCATGATGGTGCATGCTTTCAGGAAGTATGGAGAAGAATAGGGACTACATCATTCCTTATATAATAAAGTAACAAAAATAGGGATTCCAGTTGTGGAAATTGGGGAATGCAGTATTCTTGTGAGTTGGAGTGTGGAGAGGAGCATGAAGAGAGTGAGGAGCTTCATGTCTGTGTGTGTGAGCAGAAGGGATATGGGATACGATATTTGATTGTCACTTAGAGAAAGTGAGGTTCAAGATCAAAGCTGCTTGAGTAGTGAATTGTGTAGAGCAAAGGAGGACTACATAGTAGAAGGAAAAATGTTGTGTGTTGAGTAACTGATTAGGTTCATATTTGTAACATTTGTATAGGCCTCTATTTGTAGTTTGAAAATTGTAGGAATAGAACAATGGCTAGAGTAGGTAGCAACCTGTATTCATAAGAGGCCAGTGCCTCTTAAAAGGTAGTGGTCTGCATTCAGAAGAAGTTAGTGCCTATTGGCAAGAAGTTTCCTTCTATCTTAAAGGGGGTTGGGGCCTCTTCTGAGTAGGTGCTCACAAAGAACTTGATGTAATTAAGTAGGTGCTTAAATTACATCATAATAAGAAACATATTGTTGGTTTTCTCCCATTGGGTTTCCACGTAAAAATACCTGTGTCAATATCTATCTACTATTCAAAGTGATGGATTATGTGCTCATTTAAATGGTTTACATTGTTGTATGTATATTATATTAAGAATCATCATGAAATTAATTGAAAAGAGTGAAAGGGAGTGAAGAATTGATCTTCAAGCTTTAAAATCTCACTAATTACTGATTCACCCCCCTAGTAATTCCCTATCCGAACAATTTGTATCAGAGCCAAGTTCCTTCATAAAACTTTTAACCACTGGAAGTTAGATCTATAAGGAATTATTTCTAGACAAGAAAGTCAAGTTGCTTACTCAAGTAGGATATTAGTCTTTTATGGGACTAACTATGCCTTTTGGAAAGTTAGAATGGAAGCCTATCTCATGTCCCTAGGGGTAGATGTTTAGAGTTTTGTGTTGGTAGATTATTTTGTCCCTGACATCCCTCCCATAGATGGAAGTGGTAAAAATATGTATGGAAATAATTCTAAAGCCAAGAATTCCATTCTCTTTGGCCTTAATGAATCGTAACTTGTAAAGGTTATGCCCTGCAAGTCGGCTAAGGAAGTATGGGTCAAGCTTAATTAGTGTCATGAAGGAGATGATAAAGTCAAGCTGGCCAAACTTCGAATCTTTAGAATGAGCTTTGAAATCTTAAGAATGAGTAAAGAGGAAAGCATAGTTGAGTATTTCCTTAGAGTCAATGAAGTTACCAACGTGACTAGAGGATTTGGTGAAGCCATCAAAGAGGATGTAATTGTTTGAAAGATCTTAATATCTCTACCTATGATATTTAATACTAAAATCTCATCCATTAAAGAGATGACTGATTTCAAAAGTGTCACAATGGACCAAGTACTTTTTACTCTCACAACTTATGAAATGGGAGTAGGAAAAGATAATATTGAACCAAATGAGGTAGCTTTGAAGGTGTCAAAGAAGGCTAAGGAGCACAAAGATCATCAAGATTGTTCTAGCTGTGAATCTAACCAAGAGCTAGCTCACTTTTCCAGGAAATTGAAATGTGGGCCAGGGAAGTATGAAGGAATGTTTCCCTTCAAAATAAAAATTTGTGGAATAGTTGGACATTTTGCATCCAAGTGTATTTACAAAGAAAGAAAAAAAGTGATATTGATCAAAATTCAAAATTCACTGCTCAGAAATATCAAAAGAAAAGGTTCATCAAGAAGAAGGGGCTCTACTTTAAAGAGGATAGCTTGGAACTAGATTATGATAGTGAGAATTCCTCAAAGGATAATTCCAATGAGTGCTTAATTATGACACTTGCAGCCAACTTCCTAGAAACAAAATGTTACATACTCTAAAGAAAAATAAGGAGTAGTGGACCTTAAAGGGGAACTCATCAGTGTCCTTGAACAAGAAACCAAAAGAAAAACTACTGTGAGTTGAAGAAGGTATGTATAACTCAAACATTGAGGAATTTATTTATAAAAAATAAAATCTTGAAGAAGCCATTATAAGTAAAGACAACTTAGCTCTTCAATTCAAAGAAAAACAAAAAACATGTGAAAATATAGAAGAAGAGAACAAACACTTAAAGGAGGAGCTAATCAAAGTAAAGGAGGAGAAGACTTAAAAAATGTGCAAATAAGATATTCTATTCCTGAAAGTCAAGCTAGAAGAAGTAAAATGAAAGGAATAAGTTCTTAATGATTTAGGAAGAGAGTTATCAAATTCTAGAAGCTGAGATTGTCTCCCTATGAGTAGATATTGAGAAAGTAGAAACCAAGGAATTTGATGAAAGGTTTTTTGAAGGGACTAGAAAGCTAAACCACCTTTTGAGTAGTCAAAGGTCTCCAAAAAAAATACAGGGCTGGGATATTCTACATCACAGGAGTTATCTATAAAATAGATGAACTTCATGTTTGCACGATTTGAAGAACCCCAAAGCTATGTGAAGGTTCTTCAAGGAAGAATCAATGAGGGAAAAAAAAGTCTAGGCAAAGAGGCACCCAACACGAGAAGAAGAATTATAAATTCTGAAAGGACTCACAACAAAGGAGAATGAGTCAATTGGTAGGAAAACATAGATACACACAATCCAAATAACCTCTTAAACCTTCAAGTTTTAGGAACCATGATTGTTTCTATGGTCCTTGCTATATTTTATATATTTGAAACAAGACTAGGAAATCATGGAATGTGGACTTTATCTATCTGCACATGATCAAGAAAACATATGGTATGTGGATAGTGGTTGTTCAAAGAATATGACCAAGGATAAGAGTAAATTAATGTCTCTAAAAGAAAAATATAGAGGGAACAAGGTCACTTTTGGTAACAATTCTCCAACAAGAATTAAAGGCAAAGGCATAATTAGTCTTGATGAAAATACTAAGGCTAAAAATTTGTTGGATGTAGCGGATCTCAAGCACAATTTGATTAGTGTGATTCAAATGTGTGATAATGGTTATAATGTGACCTTCCTATCCAAATATTGCGAGATGCAAAAGGAAGAGAATGGAAAGCTAGTGGGAGTGGTAGTCGGAACTCACAACAATGTATACGTGTTTGATGACTCCAAAGTAAACTACTACTTGAGCAAGAAAAATCAAACCTGGTTTGGCATAGAAGGCTTTTGTTGGAAAATCAAAGATATTACATGAGGTTATGATTCTCCTTTCTTCATAATTACTTGTGAGTGTGTTGGCCGCTTTTGCTTCTTTATTATCTTATCTTTCATGAAGCAATTACCATATTATATGTGTATGAAGATCACAAAATAAGAGACACAAGATATATGCACATTCCAGGGAAATCCCCATTCAAGGGGAAAACCCAGTCAAGATAATTCTTACTTTCAAGAGTATTATTTGAGACTCTTTACCCTAGACGAAGGCCAAACTTTTCCTCCACACCATGTCATCCTCCCAGATCTTCGACCCCTTCCAAAAACTTTGACTAAGCAGTAGCATTCAACAACATTCAGCTTCCGACAACAACGAAATATTAGGAGACTTTGATATCCCAACCCAGACCATGAATATGAGAGAGAGGCACCAAAAGTTTTATTTTCTTATTCTCTAAATACTTCCCCAAACTCGCACTTATTTCCTCCTCCCAACAATAGACTTCACACTTCTCCAACTCTTCCTGAGATATTGAACTTCATTGAGAGTGGACGGTTCAAATGAATTCAACCTCCCTCAATATATAGGTTTCTTGAGGGTCAAATGGGGTTCCTTAGGCTGACTTGATCTCCCTTAGGCTGAAATTATGTCGAGGGTACATAATTCATATTTGACTTGATACAAAATCTTTTTACATGATTCGAAATCCCAAGAAGGGTGTCGTCGAATATACAATGTCTCTATAGTCTCAATATTAATCTTATGAGTCTACAATGGAAAATTTGACTAATATAATGATGACCCAAGAATGAAACCCATGATTTAATAAGTCATTGTTACAATGACAAAAAATATTTTCTTTATTATTTTGACAAGTACATTACATAATGACTGAAGTATATTATTGAAGACCAAACATAGTTACAATTTCTAACAATCCCTATTAACTAAGGAGGTATTCATAATGTACATATGCAATGGAAGATCTCAAACAATATGAAAACATGAAGAAATTTTAGGCACTGCAATGCCATGGAATAGATTCCTCACCAGGGCATTCTATCCAATCCATCTTTCAACAATTTAGGCATTGTAATTCCATGGACAAGATTCCTAACCATGGAAGTCTATCCAAGAAGTCACCCAATAATTTATGCCCCATAATGCCATGGACTATATTCCTGACCAGGGAAATCTATCCAAGTGGGACTATGTTGGACTCAAGCTTCCATACCCTTTAGGTACCATCAGGATTACATGCTAACCACCAACCGAAACATATAGGTGTGTATCCAGAAACAAATCTCAATAACCAACACCACCTTTTCAATTTTGGGATCCAAACATCAACATAGAGTGTCAGCCTTATGTCTCCCCATGCAATTCTTCACTCACAAAGCCTCGAGAAATCCCTTCCATTTCCTTATCATCAATATAATCACCATTATCTACCAAACCCATCAAGTTCCTTAGATATTTGAACTTATTTGTAGGAAGAGCCTTTGTAAGTACATTTGCTACTTGTCCATATGTTGGAACATACTCTAAGTTCATGATCCCATCCTGCACCAAGTTCCTAATAAAGTGGGAATTATTATTATGTTTCATCCTCGAATGAAACATGGGATGCCCATAAATCTTTATACAACTTTGATTATCACAATTAATCACAATAAGACCTAGAGAATTCTTGAGCAAATCTGTCAGAATCTTCCTTAACCAAATATCCTCTTTTCCTACTTTACATGCAACCACATATTTTGCCTCGGAACTACTCAATGCAAAGAGATATTTCTCCCTACTCATCCATGAGATAATAAGTACTCCTGGACTAAAGCATCACCTATTAGTAATCATTCCATCAGTCTCACTACCACCCCAATCAAATTTTGTGAAGTTAATTAGCTTGACTTCCTTTGCTATCTATTGTAGTGGCTACAACCACCCTCCAAAATTTTGGCTCGCATGCAAATTTCAGAGCCTACCTTGGATCCTATGATGTTTATAAGGTGATGATCTCAAGCCTCCTCATTGATCTTAAGAGTTGTTCATGTTCTCATCCATATGCAGTATGTGTTATCTTTGGGCATAGGGATTGTTGTTTGTCATGCAAAGGGAATGTTTTTCTGCTTGAAGGGAAATCTTATGCGTATGAGTTGTTTTCATTAGATGGACATGTTTCACTCTCACTTCATGCTCTCTTTTCATGAAGGTTGTTGCATCAAGCAGAGTATGATTTATACATTCTGGATGGTCTACGTTGTATCACAAAGTGTTCGTGTGTGACCATAATCGAGTCCTACCACTTTTTATCTTTGTTTCATTGATCTCACACTTAGCAAATCTCCTGAGCAACCTAGCCTCATCGAGCTTCCTGGAGCTATGCACTTTGCTTCTACAACCTCTAAGTGTTTTCCCTTTCCTACTAGAATTGCGGAGTGTGTAGAGACCCTAGCCTCCCTTGGCATCCAAAATTGTGCAGTGGATTCCTCCAGTGCCCTTCCCACATTTAGAACCCATAGTCTCCAGAAACCGCGTAGTATTGCCCCTCATCTTCTCAGTCTGCCTTGCAACCTTAAACTGCATAGATGTGCCCTCCTGGAGCCCATCCCGCAACATTGTCTTGCGTCTAGAAACTACACAGTATTGCTTCTCAGCTACGTAGGCTGCACTGCACTTAGAAACTATGTAGAAGTGCCCTCATAAAATCCCATACCGCAGTAGTGTCCTGTGCCCCAAAACTATGCAATGCTTTCCAAGCTTCCCTATCTGTCTTGCATTCAAAAATTGGACATATGGGCCTCCTAAGGCCTCATCCTGGTAGCAATCTTTGCCCACTAAAATTGTGTTGATCTATCTCTCATTGAATACAGGAAATTGTGACACGTTAATATCACTCCCAAGGGGTTGAGGAGAAGGACCAAGAGACTATGTGATGGAAAAATATCCGTACCGCATGCAAACTCCGTTGGATGCATGATCATATTGAGGGTAAGTATGGTAAGTAAAGAACACCTTTTGAAGTACATCTCTTAGTGTAGTTTGCAAGACAATTTGTCATTGTCATATCATCTTGTATTCAATAAAATGCATGTGTGCAAAAAAAAAAGTCACTTCAAGTGTTTCATCTACATGTCTTGCTTCCTTTTGTCTTGTTTAACCAACTGTCATCTTTGGCATGTTGATTTCTATGTCATGCTTGTGACCTTGTCCTAGTGATATTGAATATTTTTCTTTGTGTGCATGAGTTTTTTCGACTATGTAAACACCTATCTCACCCACGCACAATGTTGTAAGCACTGTCGCTCGAGTGTCCATGGTCATCTGAAGGTCCATCCCAAGTGTTGCACTTGTCACTTTCACTATTATATAGTTTTGTAGAGGGTCATTCTTTTCCATGTTTGGCTTGTTGGTTTGAGGTGTCTAATCATCAAGTCATGCTAAGTGTTTGTTCACAAGGTCATGTATGCACGAGTTCACTTTCTCCCACACTTAGCAATTTTTCCTGAAATATCTTTCGACTGAGAAATCTCCTTCAACTGAACCCCAGATGAGCTGCACTATGTAGTCTTGACACTCAGTAACCATGTTGTTGCTTAGAATCATGAAGAATTTTTTTCCCACCCTGATCAAAGTTGTAATTCTCGCATCACTAGTCATCAACCCTCCCCGGGGTCTTGGAAATCTGAACAATTGCAAGAAAAAGAAGCCCAAATGGTCTGCATGGCCAGTTGGGTAGTAGAAGCTTTACAATGTAGGCAACCTGCTAAGTTCTATGCATTATATCTTAGAGACCAATGGCCGCAATTTCAAATTAACACATTGGCCCAAAGGGGCACCATTCCATTCCAGAATTACAATTAGTTTATGTATTTGTGCGACAATAGCTTAGCTGAAGATAAGGCCAAGTTAGCAGAATTCTATTTACACAACTTGGCACTTCCAAACATGAATCTATGGGACCCCAATGCTACATTGGGAGATGTACAACTCATGGCTATGGCCTCTTGGTTAAGCCATGAGGAAAAGAGGCCAGTAGAAATTCAGAAGGTTATGGACATGGAGCTAAGTGAGCCACTCATGATCAATGCAGAACCAAAAGATCCCTCAGCTTTAGTGTATGCTCATCAACACCTTTCCAACAACCCTCAAGTTCTCCTAGATTACATTGAAAGGCAAGCTCAGGCCATTGCTCACTTTGAAGACATGGAAAGACTATTTGGTGATAATTGCATTCATTCTTGCATAAGGAGATGGAACACATTGTCCCATAATCTAAAAATGAGAGAGTGCCACTCCCCAACCAAATGAGGGAGGCTTTGTTAAGAGTGCCACTTTATAAACAGACAATACAAAACTTTAAGGCCAACTGGATTAGCCTAAAGTTTAGTCCTCCATTACTTTTAGGACTACTGGAAAGGGTCAAGGAAGAAGAAGAACACAGGCAATGGGAGGAAGTAGAGAGAAAGGTAGGGTTTCATGACAGAGAAGAGGACATCAGCTCAGAAGCCTGGGATGTTAGAGAGGCATTCAAAGTAATCAAAGATGATGAGCTAGATTAGTTGGTCAGAGGGTGAGCAACACATTCAACAGGGGGTGATGATGAGCCCCAAAAGTGGGTAACTTTATGTGCTCATTTTTCCTATTATTCTCATTTAATCCACCATTCTCTATGGTTTTATGCATGATTTTGAATATGTTTATGTTAATTGAGTGAATGGGGATAGTCACTTGGCCACAAAGTCTAATACGTGCTTATTGCAGATTTTTGGATATTTTTTGGACCAAGGTCAGGCATTTGTGAGCAAATTGGTAGCCAAATACAAAGGAACAAGGCTGAGGAATTATAGGAGGGGTGTCTCCTGCAGTAAATGACCCCTTCCTCAAGTTCTCCACCATCATCTTAGATTTCAACAGCCCACCAAATATGATTTCAAGGGGCAGCCGAGCAGGTCTAGTGAAGTGGCTGATTAACTACATTTTTGGGCAGCCAAGCTCCTAAAGTTAAGGAGGGCTGTTGGGAGTCCTCGTTTTCATAAGTAGGAAGGCTTCAAGCCTTGGTAGTTTAGCTATTGAATAGTTTATTTTTGCACTTTAGTGCAGCTCTGCATTCACCTCATTTTCGAGCTCTTTCTGTAAACCATTTTGTGACATGACTATTATTTTTTATTAATGAAGATGAATCTCACTTTGCACCAACTCTGAGCTATTTGAGGAGGCTATATCTATTAGGTTTGGGCCAAACCCAAGTGCCAGTACCTCCTTTGTGTGCTTTTATGTGTTTTTACTACATTCATAGGACAATTTCTGTTATATAGGGTAAATCTTGCTTTGTTACTTAGGCTATTTTTGATGATTAAGATAGTTGTTCATGCTTCAAGTTGGTTTGATAGTTTCGTAACAAGAAAATATCCACAAAAAAGCTATCAAGCAGTCCTTGATCTCATTTCTCCCTCCTTGGGACCATGAGCTGAGACCAAGGCATACTTGCTGCCACAAAAACATTGTTTTTGCCTTCCAATGCAATTGCCAGTGTTATATTTTAAGGTGGAAAAGTTGATATCAGTTGTGTTTTCATGTTTAGATGAATTCTTTCTTAGTTTCCATACCTTTCTTGCATGATTTCCTGTCTATAAATTTCTGTTCATCATGTTTATGGTTTTTAGGTCAAATTAGGTCAAAATAGATAAATCTCTATTTTTTTAGTCTTGCTTGGATTAGTTTTGAATAGCAATGTTGAGAGCACCAATAAGACACTCTAGCCTATCCTTCCTTCAGTATGCAACCTATTCCAACCTCTTTCCCAAGGTTTTCCTCACTCGTTTGCCACACTTTCCCAAACAACCCTAATTTCTACTTTTTTGTGCAAAATCGCTTCCTTCACCTTTGAATATATCCTACCATCTTCATAACTCCTGAGCTTCATCTACTGGGTCCTAGACCCCTAACATCCTTATCCATCCTTTGTTCCCACTTTCCCACCATTTTTCCACCATCAACCCTCTAAAATCCACTTTCGAACTGTTCTTGTAGAACTTCCTGTAGATCCTCTACAGACTTGCTGTAGAAGTTCACGCGAGCAGTTTTTCGAGATATGATCACTGTGGAATTCTCCAGAAGGGTGCTAGGGACCCCTTAGGTCCTCTTCTCACCTTCCCAACCTCCTGCAAGTGCCTACTTCATTTCCTTTCAATAAACCTCTGCATAGTAAAAAATAGTTAAACCACATGCATAATAATTCTGCATAAAATTACTCAAAAATACAAAAAGATGCTTTTTCCGTATTTTCTTTCAGAAGTAGCTTAGAACCATGCATTTTACCTTTCTAAGAGTCAACAACATCCATTTTACCAGCTTTCATCTCTTTTCTTGCATCAGTAGGTTTAGTCGGTAAAACTATGGTTTGCTAGGGTTTTCATTTCCTTTCAGCTTTCAGCTTCTTTTTGCAAGTAGATTAGCCTCTTTTGAGTTAGCTTTTGTCCATCATAGTTAAAAGCTTCTTCTAAGAACTCATAGAATTTGGCTTAAGATCCTAGTGAACTTGTGCTAGCTGATCAAGTGACAGCCTGCAGTAAGAGCTAGTACTTGTGCATATAGCATCATCGCTTCCAAGTTTTTTACGAACTACCAGGTTTATAAAAGTAAAGAAGGGAGTCCCAGGAGTTGTAGCATCATTGCTACAATACTAGAGCCCACCAAGCTCTATCCTAGATTTCCCTAGAAAACTGTGCAGATTTGGTCAACAGTCCTCAATAGCTCTTCCTGGCCTTGCTCTAGAAAATTGCACAGTTTTTCTTGTCGATCTCCCAGCTACCCTGTTGAGCTTTCCTCTAGAATCTATGCAGTAATCTCTCTCAATGTACCAACCCGAAGCTGTCATTGATGCCCTTCACTGTGAAATTTTTCCTCCCAGTGAAAACAACACAGTTTTTAGTTGTAGTACTGACCACACTTCGCAATCCCGCATCCCTGGCTAAGCTGTGCTCAGCGTAGTCTCAATACCTCGTCCTCCCTCCTAGTCCCCCTGACTAATCATGGAAAACAATTCATCATGGTGGACTAGGATATTTCTAGATTTGATGTTGCCTCATCATGACTGATTGCAAAAATAGGTACATGACTGGAACATGGCGCAATGATAAAGAAGATCAAGAAGGAGCACATGTTAGAAGACTTGCTCATGATTGAACGAACACATGAAGCATACCAAGAAACAAGCTAAGGAAACAAATAGGGGAGGGTCACCAATACATGTGCGCCTTCCCCGCCACGTCCCCAAAGCCATGTGTAAAGCACATGGAGCCGGTACAACACCTGTCCACCGTGGAGCTCCATGTGTTGGCTACCATATGCCACCTTAAATGCGTCTGTTCACGCCAGTTGAAAGGTTCATTTGGGCTCATTCCTGCGATGTTGTGCTTGCCCTTTGTGTTTCTGCTCGGGGCCGGTTGTTGGGTGAAGGCCCCCCCCCCCCCAAGATGGCGCAGAACCGCCCCGGAACCTGCGCGCTTGGTTGCCTATTGCTGTGCTGGTAGAGGCGTTTGTTCATGCGACAGGGTTTGTGGACCTGCGCTCTTCGCCTGGTATGCAGGCGCTGGTTGACTTGTTTGCTGGTGTTGTAGGGTATGATGTTCGCACAACGCTTCTGCTTTACTTATGCTGTTCTGCCTGGATTTCTTGGTCCGCATTTCTCTGTTGCTGGTCTTATTCGGCGATTTTGTTGTTTGGGGAGGAGTCGGTCGCTGTTTTAGTAAGCTGGAGGTGAAATGCTGTTTTGCTGTTTTTTTGTGGTTTTTCTGTGGTTTTCAGTTGCTAATTTTTATTTTTCTTCTTGTTGCAGGTGTGGACCTTCGTGTGGAAGAGGTCGTTGTAGGTTGGCGAGCTCCGGGAAAGGTCAGCGAGCATGTATCCGGTAGGATTTTAATCCTACCAGCTGCACTCTGTGTTTTTCAACACAACATCTATGTTTTGGATATTTTGTAACCTTTTTAATGGTATTTTATGGCATTTTGTTAGGATTTCTTTATGAGGGTTTAGGGTTTATGGGCTGTTTGTTGTTTATGAGGGTTTATGGGTTTATGGGCTGCTTGCTGTTTATGGGTTTATGGGTATATGAGGGTTTAGGGTTTAGGGTTTATGGGCTGTTTACAGTTTGTTCTATAAATGTTGCCACATAGTTTATCAGAACTGTGGAAAACATTTCGAATCTATATGAAATTGAATTACCCATCATGGGTTCCTTGTAGTAATTCCTTTAATTCTTACCTTTGTACACTGTGGTTTCTTTATTTGCAGACCTCTGTACACTCGTTCAATTCAACAGTGTTATTTTGTTTGGTTTTCTTTGTACACTGTGGTTTCTTTATTTGCAGGCCTCTGTACACTCGTTCAATGCAATTTGTAATTCTGACCGTAAACTGTTGATTATACGAGTGTAAACTGTTTTGTAATATTCAAAATAGATTAGACTGTTGATTCATCTATTTAGCGTTACATAGTTCTTTAGAGTTGCAAAATTGGTTTCTTTATTTGCAGACCTCTGTACACTCGTTCAATTCAACAGTGTTATTTTGTTTGGTTTTCTTTGTACACTGTGGTTTCTTTATTTTCAGATCTCTGTACACTCGTTCAATGCAATTTGTAATTCTGACCGTAGTGAACCGTGGAGCTCCATTTGGATCTCCCTCTTAAAAGACTACAATAGTCAATTTTTTAATTTCAGTTTGGGATAAGGTCTTTGTTACTAGCGCTATATTAATTTAGTTTTACTAATTTCCTAGACAATAAGTTACTTATTTCTTGTGTAATAGAAGGAACCTCTTATGGTTCTGGTATTAACAATTGTTATTCTTGTTATGTGTTCTAGACTTAGGTTGTTGCTACCTCTCCTGTACCCTAGTTAGTTAAACTTTAATCTAGTTACCAGCATATGTACAGGGTCTCTTGCTAATACAAGTCTTCGAGCGACATTTCCCTACAGGGGATTTAGTTGGGAAGAAAATAAGATCCTCTGCACGGTAGCGTACATAGTTCTCTTATACCTGATGTGGACTGTAAAAGTTTCTTTTTAATTACTTATCTGATGGAAATTGAATTATGAGTGTGTAAATGAAGAATCAATATTGCATGGAGACAACCTCAAGGTTTGTTATTCATTTCTTTTAGTTGGGCTCCCATTAAATTATGCCCAAAGGTTTTTTCATGATTGTGTGGAACATATATATATATATATTGTTTTATGTTGTGTATTTTAATGAAAAGGTTCACTGTGTGCTACAATCACATTGGTGCATTACAAAATCTCATATATATGTTTCTAGTATTTTCACACTTTTAAAATTTTACTCATTTGTCTCATAGGTTTCTCAGTCCATATACCAAAAGCAACTTATTGTTTGTCTTCGCCGATTATGTAACTGTATCACTCTTTTTTATACCACTTTCTAATCATTTTTCTTTACTCACTATCACCTAGTCTTTCCATCTGTTACACCTAAATTTCATTAGAATTTCTAGAAATAAGTGTTATTTTGTTTGGTTTTCGAAATTGCATAATACTCATACAAATACATACATATCAGTGAGAATGAATTCCTAATCTGTAAATGGTTACTCTGAAATATTCTACAAGTGAGTAGTAAAACAAGCTAGTAGTCAACATTCTTATTAGATTCAAATACTTTGCTAAATCTATAGAGTTAAATTTGTATTTAATGGATCATGATCTCATAATTTAAATCCTTAAAATCAAATCCCTGGTTCTTGCTAACTTAACATCTTAAAATTAAACAACATTTAACATATTTCCATGGATGATAAAAGGAGTCTAACCAGTCTCGCTTCGGATCGAGTTCGCCACCCAACCTACAAGTTCCTTTTTCAGTTCACCCCGAGCTGAGAATCAGTTGCCAAGGTATCAACAACCTCTGTTGATGAATTTGAAATAAGAGAAAACCCTTGAAACTACTTTCTTCTTGCCTTCAATTTTTCATTCTATTAACTAGAGAGAAATATTACATGTCAAACTATTACAAATTATTGTAGGCCAATCTCTTGTTCAGAGGTGCACTGCAACTATGGAATTCTTAGAAAAGGAGTATCCATTTATTCCTCCAACTGTGAATGACTAGATTATGCATGATCATGTTTGCAAAGTTGTAGCTAATCTATTTGGTGCACATAATCTAAAAATTGCAACTCCTCTCATGCCTGGAGAAGACTTTGCATTTTAAACCGAGGTTATACTTGCAGGCTTTTTTCTCTTTGGAATGAAAGACGAGACATGTCGATCAATACATGCACCACACACTTCACTATTCACCATTGATGAAAATGTTCTCCCACTTGGTGTTGCGATGCATGCTGCCTTAGCTGAAAGGTACCTTAATGAAGGCAACTTTAGGCCTTCTCAATCTTCAGTAGCGGACACTAACATATTATAGTGAATTCAGATAAAGGACTTGAATTAACACCAATTGGAAAGTCTGGTTCTGCTCTGGGTCAGTGAATTTCTCTATGCTGCAGTGATCAGCTATCTGTCATTTGGTATCTTTTTTGAGGCTGTTATAAGTCCTTAGTGCCTTTGGGCAGTGTTATAGAACTCAGATGTGGCATTCAGTCAGGTCGAGTCCAATATCATTGACTTGGGAAAACTGAAATATTTGTTTTGCAAATTTGGTCACACATGCAGGGTACCTCATTGTCATGTTGTGCTCATTCTCAATGTTTGATAGGTTACAGTTGACCTTTTTTAATCTCATGATACTTTTGAGTTTTTCTGGTTTCTTTTTTCATTCTTAGATGATGAGAGCTGTGTTCGACCCTATTTTTAAAACTTTGAAGACTTGCAATATAATATGATCGAGCTAATCCGCTATTATTTCCATGCGATATTTTACTTTTTTTTTTAACTTCTGATTTTGTAAACTCATGCATCTTGGAACTAAAATGATTTCTTATGATTAACATATCAAATCTAATTGAATTTCGTAGATTGCCTCCTCATTGATTTCTGTATTTAGCCTTTTTCATATGCAACTTGAAATGTTATTATTGAATTCCCAAACATCGCAGGAATGAGCCCAAACGAACCTTTCAAATGGCGCGAACAGATGCATTTAAGGTTGGATACGGTAGCCAACACATGAGCTCCACGGTGGATAGGTGTCGTACCGGCTCCATGTGCTTTTACGCGTGGCTTTATAGAAATAGTTTTATCATAATTAATATTTTACGGAAAGACATATTCCATTGAAAATTTCTTATCAACACACAGTTAGGTTGCCACAAGAAATCACTACTAGGTTGTTAGCCAAAATGTTTCTTGGGACAAGAAAAAGATACAATCTAGTGTTGTAAGCCAAAATATTTCTGTGACATGAAAAAGATACAATCTAGTGTTGTAAGCCAAAATGTTTCTGTGACATGAAAAAAATACAATCTAGTGTTGTAAGCCAAAATGTTTTTGTGCCAAGAAAAAGATACAATCCATCCAAAATACACATCATAATGTGGTTAGAACCAAAAACATATGACACCCCTATTCTTTATGGCCTTGAGAATCTTGAGTGCCAAAACTCCCCGAGTTACCTTCTTGAGCCAGGTAGGTTGGCCTACCAGTCAAGGGTTGATTAGGAAATGGTTGATTGCTGCCATATGATTGATTCCAATTTGCAGCTTCCAACCATGGAGGTATTGAGTACCCATACCTCACATTTGCATTACTGACCCCTGCATTAAGTGGAGGTGTGTAATGAGCATATAGAGAATTGACACCAACTCTAGTAGGAACAAGGCAAGTGGGTAAACCCTCAGTTTGATAGTGAGGCACTTGAATGTTTATGAGATCTTGGAATAATGGTGTATTATCTGCAATGGAGTCCAATGAGTTTGAAATAATCCTGGTTTCATCAGCTATTCTTGTATCGCTGATCATCCCTTGTTCCTTTTCAAGCATTTGTTGTGCCTTTCGTTTTTCCTTTTCCTATCTTGCCATTTGCTTTTGTTGGTCCTTAACTTGCCTTGCTTTATCTCTTTCAATCCTTTCATCTGCTCGACGTTGTGCTCAACAACCCTTGATACCTTCTTCTCCTTGACTAGATCCTTCTTTTTCTGTTTTAATTCTTGCATTTCAAATTTCTTTTTTCAGACTCAACTAACAGGTTTATATAGTCCTCTGAGGTGAGTAACTGTGAGCTTCGGCCCAAACGAAGACTACCCGCTGCACCTTGCTTTTTTTTCAATGATACTCTCTCTACTGGTAGCTTTAGGAACCGTCCAAGTGTCTTCTCCACCCCTCCCACCTGCATGTCATTCCTTGGTACTTCCCTTTCAGTATCTGTTGCAACTGATTGAACCATATCATTATCTTCATTTGATGCCTCATTATGTCCTTCATCTTCTTCCATTGATCTATTGTCCACAAAAAAATGAACAATTTCACTATTCAATTCTGCTGGTTGCGAGGGCATGTTCATGCTTTCTTCATTGGTTGCTGAGACACTATGTGCATTCATATTGATCATTGCTTCTGCTAGCCATGAAGGTGGGGTTACTTGGCTTGACAATATCAATTGGTCATTGTCAACTGCATGTTCAACAATATCATTAACAATATCAGCAACAGGAATTTCATGTTCTTGAGTTGGTGGAACAATCTCCATGTTACTAGGAATTTGTTCATTGTTATATTGTGTTTCATCATCTTTAGCATATAAGTGTCCTTGAGACTCATGTTCTTGAGTTGGTGGAACAATCTCCACATTAGTAGGAATTTGTTCATTGTTATATTGTGTTTCACATACAGTTTCATCATCTCCAGCATATAAGTGTCCTTGAGATAGGGAAATCATATTACCAGCTGCAACAACATCATCTTGGTCATCTACTAATTGCACTTCTTGCACTTCAACACCTGTTTGGACATTCCTTTCTTTCGGACCATCCACATGAAACGCTTGGCTACAACCAGTATCATGCATAAGAGCATCATAGTTCAGTGGCCAGATTCCTGTCCTCCTAAAGCCAGCCTTGATATTTGATGGTGTCAAAGCCCTTTTAAAAGCTTTACTTGCAAGCTCTGCTAGCTCAAACCTTTTCACCTAAACCCCTGGATTCTTTGCCATCCATGCAGCACGCTGACCTAAAATAGTTCTTGAAAGGGCCAAACACACTAACATCAAGGGGTTGCAGCCTATGAGTGGTATGAGCGGGCAATGTCAACAGGTCGATGCCTAAATTGTTTGCTTCCTCAATTGTTTGTACAACCATGTGGCTCCCATGGCCATCTAATATCAAAACGTGTCTGTTATTAGGCAAGACGCCACCTGGTACCGATGCAACAAAGTGAAAAAGCCAACTTAGAAACAGTTCTTTAATCATCCATGCATGGGGATGTGCAGCAATGCATGCACCTGGTTCACAGTTCTGTATATAGTTTTTCAGTTGATTTTTACCTTTGAATAGATAAAATCCTGGGATTGAAGTACCAATTGCATTAACACAACATAAAATAGTTATCCACTCCCTGCTCTTGGGCAAAATCTTTGGCACATTTAGGCTACCTCTCTTGGCAATTACCCGCATGCCACAATTTATCGCTGCCTGTAAACCTATTTCATCACAGTTCCATATATGGTCTGCTCCATAAGAATGTTTATCGTAAGCACTAGAAAGTGTGTCATAGAACTTTTGCACAACTGCGGGGCGCAAATTTAATGCTCTGTCTCTATCAAGGCCCTCAACAGTACACAATACAAGTTCTGGATGTCTTTTTCTAAACCCAAACCACCATGATTTACCAGGAAACCCATCTTTGAATGGGTTTGGCCTCCCTTGACAGATTTGAGCAACTGTTGATTTGAGTTGTATCAACTCTAGCCCATGTCCCAGTTGGTCCATCTCTTTACACCACTCAACCACCTCGGCCTCCTCCTCCTCAGTCATAACTGTAAGAGGCCCTCTACGTTTTGTATGAGTCAGTCCATTTATCCAATAATGTATTGATGAGGGAGGAATACCATGTTTTTTTGCAGATGCCCGAACTGAGTATCCATTAAACTCTATGTCGTCAATTGCAACTAACATTTGTTCTTTTGTCCATCCTCTTATATCACTGATCTTTTTAGTTGAGCTTGCCCCTTGGACTGTTGTTGATGGTGCTTCTGTGGCTGATGGTGTGTCAACATCACTGGCTGTCACATGGTCATTTTCAACAATGTTCCCTGGTGCATTGCCGGCATTGACATCAGCTGTCCTGTCATCATCAGACGATGTGTATCGCAGCTGTGCACCCCTTGTCTCTCTCCTTCCACTTTTCCTTGTACGAGCAGAGTAACTTCCTTTTGCCATATATGCAATAACCTGTAAAATTATTGCATTGGAATATAAGTCAAATTATGCTTTATTACTTCTGCAAAAATACTTTTCCTCTATTACAGGGAATTATCAACATGTATGTTACTGTTTTCATAATGAGAATAGATGTTTCACTTCCATAGGGCAGTGTCAAAATTTTGCAAATGTCATTCCAAGTAAATCCATAGTTCATCAATTTAGCAACTTTTATATGCATTCAAGTAGATTCTATGATAGTTGTTTCAAACAACTTTTTTCCATTTACTTTCAACAACGTTTTTCCATTTACTTTCAACAGCTTTATACAGCTAAACCAATGAGGTATGTAAACAGGTAAGGTATGTAAACATGTATGAATTATGTTTTTCTCCTTATATCTGTTAAAGATTAGGGAATACAGGTAATAAGCAGGTACTAACCATGCTTGTTTACCTAATCACTTGCTTGTCTCATTCTCATTACACTTGGCATAAGTAATAGAACATATATTTTATAAGTAACATCATCTAAAGGTTGACCTATCAGTACTAACCTAAGAAATACAAGCATAGATATGATAAAGTATGTGTATCACAGGTTGGTTATCTCCCTAATAGACTAGATTCAGCTTTAATATAGATATAACATATGTAATTATACAGAGCTTTGTTCTAGCTCATTCATAGAATAGGGTGAACTGAAATCATGCTCACATACTAATACGATCTTTTTAGTGTATAGAGCTTACTAGTGATAAGATGAATGAGAGCCTGTAAGCTAAGGTTCAATTCATGTACCTTATCCTTAAGAAGGGGCCTGATCCCAGTGGATACTCCCATGGCTACCAGCTTAAGCACCACCATTGGGGGCAGGCACAATATTGGCTTGGAGCAGATTATTTCAAACAACCTTCGCATTTTATGTTTTCATTTACAGAAACCTTTCATTAGGGGTGGGGGGTACGAGGAAAGATCCTTTATCGCGGGTACTCAATTGGATTTTTTATTACTCACAATTGGGGACATGGATGTTGGTGAATTCATTGTACCGATACCATATGTGAAACAGATTAAGGTTAAGCTTCATCCAGCTTTTGATGTAAATGGCCTATTCCCTTTTGTATTTTCCTTGTATGATGTGTGTGTATATCTGGGCCCTTCCTTTGGGCTCTACATCTTGTATGAGATACTTTCTTTTTCTAATGCGTAATGATGTTTCATTATGTACAGTGTCCTACCATAGACCATTGATATTGTAGCTCTCGAATGCTGGAGGTAGGCTAAGAATTGCTTCTGATGGTGTATGGGATGCACTATGCAATGAAAAAGCGGCAAAGGCCTGCAGAGAATTGAGTTACATAGACGGAACGGTTACATAGACGAACCATTCCAGAAGCTTTCTCGACTAGGGAGTCTGCTCTGTGTGGGCCATTTATCACATGCAAATTGGTAGATAAGCTCCTTCTTGCATGTTCAATTCCTGTAATCTAAGGTTCAATTCCTGTTTAGCTGTGACTACAGTACTAACACGACATACGTAACCTCTGTCATATGTAAGCTGTAACTGTATAAACTCTGTATAGAAAAGGTTAATTTTAACAGTATAAAAAAGGGTAACTGTAAATGTATAAGAAAGGTTAACTGTAATCCTATGGACAGAACTGTAAGAACAACGACTTTCAATGGATGTTTGTGAAACCATCCAGGTATCCTTCTAGCAGTAAGAAATCAGACAGACCATGTAAGAAATCTGATAAATGAAAACAGAACTGTAAAAAGAATGAGTTGTAATTCATATAACTAACTTGGATATATTGGCCACTGTTTTGTGATGTTGTCTTCAAGTTTGCTGAATAGTTTAAAAGCATAAGATGCAACTTCAACAGTGGGTGGACTTCTTTTATAGTTTTTAGGACTTGAATTTAATTGGTGGACATGGATGCACATGGATTGCAATGGCTTCATTTTGAATGTGTGGTATGGATTTAAATTGATGTGATCTAATGGTTGGGAATTGGTTATTTGTTGATCCATGTGCTTTGATTTGTTTTAATGAGAAATAGAGTGGTCTGGGTGTCATTTATTGCAGTTATTGGGATGTCATTTATTGTAGTTATTGAGTCTGGTGTCATTTATTGAACAAATTGGGTTTATTTATTGAACAAATTGGGTTTAAATGTTGTTTGTTTGGGTGTCATTTATTGAACATAGGGTGTTTAGTTGTTGAACAACACAGCACTACTTATGCTTACATACATTCCCTTTTGTTATGTGTAGGTAGGCATATTTATTTGGGATGCAAAGTTGCAGTTCTAATGAGTGGGGGTTGAAGTGACTGCTGTTTTGTACTTCTGGAATAGACCACTTTGGATGCCTTTATGGCTTTAGCTGTTTTCTACTTAGGTCAATATGTTTTGCAGTATTAAGTAGTAAAATACTATTTATGGATAGTTGTGGGCCTAGTCAATGTATGGGTGATTTTTGGACATAAATTAATACTTATTTATACATAATGTTATTTATTTTTGTTTAAATTTTGGTTTAAAAAGTCTCAATTACTGGTGGTTTAGTGGGACCAGTACTATATCAATTAGGAATCTCTCCCCTATTTGCTCTCCTCGCATTTTAATACCACAATTTTTTAATCAAACTTAGTCCTGCAATTTTTAAAATTATTTAAATCAAACATAGTTCCCGGAGAAAAGAATCACTTTACTTCATCATAAAGGAGAATTGGCAGTGGAAAGTCTTCATTATTAATATTTTATTTACAATAGGAAAAATAAAATAGGAATTTTTTATTTATAAATATTTTATGTTAGAGATGATTAAAAATAATGAAAATGCTTGACATTAAATTTAAAGTAATACCACTTGATAGGTTGGACTCTTCGTCCTTTAACCTAATTATATATATATATAAATGGAAACTTGATAGGTTGGACTCTTCGTCCTTTAACCTAATTATATATATATAGATGGAAACTTGATAGGTTGGACTCTGTCCTTTAGCTAATAATATATAAAAAGATTGGTAAAGCATGCTATGGTGCTGCGCTGACTTTAGCTAATAATATATATATATATATAAAGATTGGTAAAGCCTGCCATGGTGCTGCGCTGTCCATGTTAGAAGTCGCCGATCTGAACTGTCAATATCTGTCTACCATCTTGAAGTCAATAATAAAATAGATAAGGATGTATGTGTACGAATTTGGAATTGATAATGAAATAAAATACCTGATTGCCAGGGTGTGTAGTAGTTGGATACCTAAGGCGGGCAGTTGAGTAGCTTCATGGCTTTATTCTACTGAGTTTTTTGTTAATAAATTTTATGATAGAGTTGAAATTTTTGTGATCTATAATATGTTTGTGAGAATAATATAATTGTTGGAATAGTTTGCTATATCTATTTAATATAATTGTAATAATGGTGAAATATAGATTAAATAATTATGGTTAAAATTTTTTATTAAATATTAAAAGTTTTAAATTACTATTAATATATCAATATTTAATAATTATTTAATTTATATAATTATATTAATAATTATTTTATTTTAATATTAATTAATATAATTATATAATATTATTTTTAATCAAAAAGTAATATAAAGTAATATAATTATATTAGTTGAAAAGAAACATTAACGAGCCTTTACTAATTATAAATAAATTATAATCAAATTTATAATATACGGAATTTAAATCCGATATAATTGACTGTTGCCTTCACTTCAAATATTTAATATATTAATGTTTCCGTAAAGGACTGTCGCCTCACATCTAATATTTAATATATTAGATTCTGCTTAGATTAAATTTACAACTATATATAATATATAAAAACATATTGATGTAATTATTGTTATTAATATTATAATGTATATAAATATTTTTTATTTTAATGATTAAGAGTAGGCTTTACAGATAGATTAATTTCCTCAGTCGTATTATTTAAAAATCTGGGTATCTCGAAATGAAAGTCAAATGGTTAATGGCCGGCAGAAGCGACCGTCAGTACACGCGTGAATCGTCACGAGCCTTGTAGCCGATTGCTTGTTGCTGCGGACACTTTATGCACGCCCTCATACTTTGGTTTTTGCCGTCGAAAGTTCGAATCACAGCCATGGCCAGAACACAGGGAGTTCCGCTGGTGTTCATGTCAGCATTATTCATCTGCGTTTTACAGGGTACTGATTACAGTTTTCTGGTTTTTGTTGTTTTTCTTCCGAGGGTTACGTTTTATAACTGCATTTTTTATCTTTGCAGGGGCAGGAGGTGCGATCTTCGAGATCCAGAACAACTGCCGATTCACGGTTTGGGCAGCAGGTTCATCAGGCGGTGGTAAACGGCTGGACAGCGGGCAGTTGTGGAGCCTTCAAGTCGCCGATGGTACAACAAGCGGTAGGTTTTGGGGGCGCACGGGGTGTTCCTTCAACGGCAACGGCCGTGGCAGCTGCAATACTGGGGACTGTGGCGGTCTACTAAACTGTCAAGGCTCCGGAAACCCCCCTGCGACGATATTTGAGTACTCTCTCAAAAATCAAATGAACAACCTCGACTACTATGACATCTCTCTGGTGGATGGATTCAACCTGCCAGTGTCGATCATTCCCTCCAACTCTTCGTGCCAAGCAATCGCCTGCAGCAGCAATATAAGTGCCATCTGCCCCGCTGAATTGAGGGTTTCCGGCGGATGCGATGCCGCCTGTAATCGTTTTAATACATCACAATATTGCTGTACGGGGCAATATTTGAACAATTGCGGTCCGACTAATTATTCGATGGTTTTCAAGCGCCAATGCCCCCAGGCCTACAGCTATCAAACGGACGACGCCACAAGCACCTTCACTTGCCCCGGAGGCACCGACTATAAAGTCGTTTTCTGCGGCGGCAATGCCACCTCCCTGCAAGGTCAGTTCTCTCTTCCACCGTGTTACCACTTGAGAATCATAGAGAGTGAATTTTCGACCTGCTAAACTCGTGCGCGTAATGTTTGCATTTCTGTGTACAATAAACACTCTGTTATTCATCCGCTTCATTTACTATTTAGTCTGTTTATTTTTTTTTATTTGGACGTCTTAGGGTTCGCATTTCTGTGTACAATGAACACTCTATTATTCATCCAGTTCATTTACTATTTAGTCTGCTTATTCAGGACATCAGAGTAATTGGAGGTCTGGTATTTTCAAAACATAAACATTTTCAGCGTATTTACACTGTAATTAAACTGGGAGAAAATTAATGTATTGCAAATTGACCTGTAATGGTACTTATCTTTTTCCAATTGATGTAAGAACCACAGGTAAGCTCTTGCCAAATGATATTAAGCGCATCCCCTACCTTTTCAAAACCTGTGCCTATCCCTTGTCCAATGAGGTAAAGGCAAGGGATGAGAAGTTTTATCCCTTACCTTGTTGCCTTTTGGAAAAACTCTACCAAAGGGTTTAAATTAAATTGATTTTTTTGGTAATGGAAAGCTAATTAAAATTTAGTTGTTAAATTAATAATAAAATAAAATTTAATCTTAATTTAAATGGGTAGTGAGATAGTTTTTATGTTATTCACAAATGCAATCTAATTTGTTAAAGTGTTTATAGAGGAAGAGGAATTGTCCAGACAGTTAAAAGTGGCTAAAATCTGAGTAAAAAAATTCAAAAATTCTTATACTAACACTGTTTGAAATTATGTTGTTAATAGTGGAAATAAATTTAGCAGCATCAAAAACATCTGAAACACTCAAAACCTAAAAATTTGATAACTATAACTTAGATTTACAAAATTCCTTAAATTTTATCAAAATTTTACAAAATTTCCATAATTTAAAAAAAAAAAAAAAAACATTCAAACACTAACATTTTGAATTTTTGAATTTATTTTCACTCGTAAGAAAACTGCCGCTGGGCGATTCTGTGGCCTCGGTTATTAATTGTAACAGTAACTCAAAGAAAGCGGGACATATTACACAACTGTATTCCCCTGCGTGACTGTCGAGGTCTCGAGGTGGGGTTGTTTTATTATTTGTTGTTACCGATAACCAGACTTCAGAGGATTCTGTGCATGTATTAGCTGTTTGATCATCATATAAAATGTCTGTTTCGTTAATTCATATTTTCGTTCTAATTACAGGACAAAATATTACAGTGGTGAGTCCCAATATGACACTGACACCGTATGGCTCCCCCACAATGTCGCCTACAATGCCGCCCAGATCGACGAATTTGTCACCGTTACCGGGCAATTCGACACACACGACCGGTAAAAAGACATCGAAAAAAATAGTTATATTGTTGGTAAGCGTCGTCGGTTCAACAGCTCTATTTGTCATGCTGTGCCTAGTGTTCGGTCGATGTGTTAGACAGTGGAAAACCTGTGTTAGAACAGGTAATAATAAAATTATTGAGGTATCGTTTCCATGCTGAATTGCGCTATATATTTTATTTTATTTATTTATTTGTAGCTTTGTCGGATTAAATCATTATGAAGAAAATTGTCATTGTGATGCTCTCTCCACAGGTAATAATATAGATGCAAGAGGAAATTTCGGGGAAGTATATTTTGATTACAAAATTCTCAGAGATGCTACTGGAAACTTTGATCGGAAAAACATGCTTGGCAAAGGAGGATTCGGAGAAGTTTACAAGGTATAATAATATTCGTGGTTTTGATGGTTTTGTTCAATTATGTGGTACCTTTGCAGTGTAATTGTAATGATTTTGATGATCCGCAGGGAAGGCTTCCGGATGGGAGGGATGTTGCCGTTAAGAAATTGAATGGAAAGCACACTACTCAAGCTGCTGAGGAATTTCTAACGGAAGTGAAACTCATCAGTAGTGTCCGTCACCGTAATCTTGTTTGTTTACTCGGATGTTGCAAGCGAGGGCACAAACGCTTGCTGGTTTACGAATTTATGTCAAATAACAGTCTTGACAAACATTTGTTCGGTAGGTTGTTCTTACTAGTGCCAACGTTTTCAAAATTCATGTTGTTTTCAGAAATTATGTGACTTGTACTGAAGCTTTAGAATACTATTGCTGGGGTCCGCAGGCGAGATAAGAAATCCTTTGTGCTGGGAAAACCGATTAAACATTATAGTGGGCACAGCACTAGGCCTTGCATACCTGCACGGGGAATCCAACGTTCGCATTATACACAGAGACATCAAATGTCCAAATATACTCCTGGATGACAGCCTTCATCCCAAAATTGCAGATTTTGGATTGGCTAGATTCTTCCCAGAAAGCCAAACACATGTTTCTACCAGAGTCGGAGGAACAATGTAAGTTCAGCAATTCATTTATTAGTTGTTTTCAGCGAATCTTTGTAACTGTCGAATCCAGATATTAATTCGTGGCTTTCATGAATTTGGTTTAAGGCAGAGGCTACACTGCACCCGAATATGCGGTTCATGGGCAATTAACGGAAAAAGCTGACATTTATAGTTATGGGATCGTGGTTCTTGAGATCGTGAGTGGGAGAAAGTGCGTGGATGCAAGACTGCCCGCGCCTCGTCAACTTCTTCTCGAATGGGTGAGTCTAATGAAGATAACTTCAGTTCAATAATTTAATCAAGAACATCTTTTGTTAGGCTTCCTTGGCATGAAATGTTCAAATAATCCAAGGACTTCTATTTATTTTTGGAGCTTTATTTTCTTTTTTCAAAAAGTCTGTTATTTGTCTTTTTTTGCTTAAGTGTCGATCTTTCTATTTCATTAATGCGAAAAATAGTTTACAACAAATACAAGTATCTCCGCGACGCCAAGGAGACATAAAAAATTAGAAAAAAGCCCTTAAGGCAAAACTTCTTAGCTTTACAAAGAAAAACATCTAACCCAAGGAAAATAAACCACAATAGCCTCTCGGCCCTCGGAAAGCCCACAAAGACTCCTGCCACCCAACCCTTGGAAGAGCCCCATTGATTTGAGCTGTTCATTTTTGCAATCAAACCAATGGCCGAGGTTGACATCGCTCCACTAAGACGACCAAAGTTTAACGGTACCGCTTTTCCAAGCTGCACGATTAAACTTGACCATTGATCCACACTGCTAAATCCTATGGTTGAGAATTATATCGCACCGAACAAGCTGACCCCACGTTACTGTGCGATGTAGGGTGGTTTCCAAAACCATCTCCCTGCCACGTGTAGGATGCTAATTGTGATCGCTGCAAAAACGCAAAAACCGTTTCCCGTCTGAGAGCGGTGCGATTGGCCGAAAACCGCCTAGGAAGGGGTTTTGCTCTCCAAATTCCTAAAATCGAAATATTTCGGCTGCCGGAAGAACTTGGATTCCTCCCGCGCCTGCTTTTCCTCCTCGCTTAAACCTGGAACCCGGAATAGACACTCCCTTAATGAAGGAATTGTGATGTCTGTTTCGCTCACCCTGATGAACAGTGATATCCATCTCACTGACTACAGGAATTTCAGCGGCTAGTCGTATTCTGCCCCCCACCAAAGACCAATTTGCCAGATAATGATGACGCATACAGAGGATAAAACTTAAGAGCTTGCCTCAATGGCTTTGTGTCTGAACACTCTCCTATCCTCTTCTACATGTTCAAAGCAAAGAGTCCTCAATCTGCTTTGACTCAACTCCTGCCACTCCATCGAAACCTTATCCTCTGTACAGCTGACCCCTTGGTTGGCAAGAAGATCCGCCAGCTTATTGGCCTTTCTGCGAACATGATGGAAACTAACAGTGTGAAGGTTTTGGAGATGACCCTGAATTCTTTGGAAAACTCAGATTAATTTTCAGTGTTTGGAGACTTTTTTTGGCGTTGTTCCACTATCTTCTATTATCACATTGCAACAATTATCTTGACTCAGAAGATCCAGGCATTGCTCTATAGCCATTAGTTCCGCCATGTTGTTGGGGGCTTTCCCTAGGTGACAATGGAAGATGAAGATAATATTTCCATCAGCATCCCTAAGGACTCCTCCATACCCAGCGGTTTCTGGGTTTCCTTTTGAAGCGCCAACAATGTTGTATTTCAAAAATCCTTTTGAGGGAGGATGCCATAAATCCTTCTCCATGTCCATTGAAATCACCTTCCTATCTAGGCCTCGAGGAGTGAGCCCCTGCATCCCCAGCTGCCTGAGAATTTTGGAACCCCTATCTGAGGAAGGGTTTTTAGGTTAGTAGCGAACAATGATTCCTACTGTCTCCTTAAGCTATTTCAGGATTATCTCAAGCAGGCGGTGTGGAGGATTCTTTTTATCCTTAAATATTCTTTTGTTCCTCTCCTTCCAAACATTCCATATAATGAAACTTGGTGTAAGGGCCCAAGCTGAGTTAAGAATTTCATAATCCGAAAAATTTCTTCTCCAATTATTGAGGGTATTAATGATACTCCCTCTGTCCCTGTCGGAGTGTTGAAAGATTGTGGCAAATATGTCCCATAACCAGGAGGTGAAAATGCAGCTGTTGAGTAAATGCTCCATTGTTTCCTCTTGCGCCTCACAGAGCTGGCATCTTGAAGGCCCTAGAACACCCCTCTTCCTGATTTTGTTCCAAGTCAAGATTTTCTTGTGGTATACCAACCACATAAAGAGTTTGATTTTCATCCACCCTTGGTGCCTCCAAAGGTTCTGCCAAATTTTGTCAAGAACCTGGGAATCCAGCTCAAGGAGAATGTTTTTTGCTTCTTTAAGATTAAAGGTGCCCTCTTTGTTATTGCCCCATCTTAGTTGGTCTTGCCCCCCCGTGAAACTAAGATCTTCCTCTGTTCCACCATTTTCATGAGCGTCTCTACTTTTGTTTTCAAGGAATTGTTATTCCTGCAATCAATATTTCTCCAGATTCTCCACTTATCCTTGTGTTGAGTATGATCCCAGAAGTCTTTTACCTTAATTAATCCTTGGGAATCTGTCTCATGCTTAAGGTCGAAGAAGTCTGCTTTTAACAGAATTGGCTCTTGTTGCCACCTTTCTTCCCAAAAAAGAGCTAGATCCCCTTCTCTGATTTCCCCGAAACTATTCTCTTGAACTAGGCTTCTATTCTCCTAGCCTTTATTCCAGATGTATGAGCCCTTTATATTTCCTAACATTCTTATGAGATCCCTGGTTTGCCAGGAGCATGCATATTTTTCTTTCCAGATATTTTCCCATTGGGTCTCTGTATTCTAAACTCAACGCCACCATAGTTTGGCTCCTAAAACTTTGCTAAGTATTTCCTGATCATCCAAGCCTAGCCGTCCATGGTTTTTGGGTCTACAAATTTTTTCCCAAGACACTAAGGCCCATTTTTTCCTTGTTTCCTCCTTACCCCAAAGCAAGTTTCTTTGGATATTTTTGAATTGCTGTAGGACTCTTTTTGGAGCTGGGAGGGCTGATAACATAAAAATAGGGATTGCTTGTAGAACAGCTTTTGTAAGAACCAACCTGCCAACAAGATTTAAATATCTGATGATCCATTTACTGAATTTATCCTGCAACTTATTGTCAAGGGTTCCCAAATACTTTTGAGCAATGGTTTAGCGGTATGAGGAACTCCCAAATATTTGGAGGGAAGGGAATCCCTTTGAAAGCCAAGCATTTTGGAGATATTTTTCTGAATAGCAATATTGGTAATGAACAAAATATTTTTGATTTAGAGAGATTAACTTCCATACCTGAAGCTAAGGCAAAGAGATTCGGAATTTTTTTGTAGGCTGAAGCTTTTTTGACTGTGGGGAATCCCTGTAGCATGGTGTCATATACAAATTGTTGATGAGTCAGGGCTTGACCATTCTCAGTTAGTTGTAGACCCTTAATCCTTCCTGTTACTTTAGCATGCTTTATTGACCGGCCCAGTCCTTCCATCATAAGGATGAAAATAAAGAGGGAGAGCGGATCTCCTTGTCTGAGGCCTCTTGAAAGACTAAAAATCTCCGAGGGAGAGCCATTACCTGAAATAGAAAATTTGGAGGAAGTCACCAGTGCCATGACCCATCTGACCCAGTTGTGATCAAATCCAAAAGCAATAAGAACTCTTTTGATGTAGGACTAGTTCACCTTGTCATAAGCTTTGGCAATATCCAATTGCATGATCATGCTTGCCTGCCTCTTGCTAGTTAATGAGTGAACCACCTCTTGTGCTTGAATGATGTTGTCCAGAATTTGTTTTCCTTCCACATAACCTGATTGTTCCCCTGAAACCAGAACAGGAAGTAAAGGTTTGAGTTTGTTAGCCACTACCTTGGATATTATCTTGTAGACCACATTTCATAGGGCTATGGGTCTGTATTTATTTGGTGTTTGTGCAATGTCCTATTTGGGGATTAGGGAGATGAAGGAGGTATTGAGCGCTTTCAGAATGGTTATGTTCAACTTGGAGTCCTCCACTACCTGCAAAATGTCTTGTTTAACAATATTCCAGCAAGCTTTGAAAAAATCCACACTGAAACCATCCGGGCCTGGTGCTTTGCCATTCTGCATCTCTTTGAGGACTTCACTAACCTCCTCTTCCGTTACTGGGCTATTAAGGTTGAAATTTTCCTCTCTGGATACCAGTTTCGGTATGTTACTAGTTACCTCCCCGATGAAGTGCTCTCTATCTGAATTTTTCTACTGAGTTATACCTTGGAAGTGCTAGACTAACACAACGTCTATCGCTTCATTGGAAATATGAAGCTCCCCCTCCTCATTCTTGATCAAAGAGATTCTGTTGTGAGCTCTATTGGCAATGGTGGATCTGTGAAAAAATTTAGTGTTACGCTCTCCTTCTTTGAGCCATTGAACTCTAGACTTTTGTCTCCAAAATATTTCCTCGTGTCTACATAGATTCTCCCATTCTTGATGATGTTTATCCACTTGATCATTTTTGGTTTTATCAAAGCCTTTCATGATTAGAGCTTGGTTGAGAACCTGCATTTTGTTTTCAACAGATTTTTTCTCCACAAAAATATTTCCAAAATCCTTCTTGTTCCAATCTTTAAGTCGAAGCTTGATGTGCTTCAGTCTTTTGTGAAGTAGGAACATTCTTGTCCCCTGTATCTGCAAATCTTCTGACCACCATTTCTCAATGTTGCTGAAGAAGTCTGGGTGGGACAGCCATATATTCTCAAATCTTAAAGGTTTGTTCCTGGGAGTTCCAATGCCCTTAATTTCCAATTAAACCAGCCAATTATTTGAGCCTCCAAAGGGGAGAACTCTTGTTGTTACTTCCTTATCTACTAGCATAATATCTTCAGAGATTAGAAATCTATCTAACTTTGAGGCAACATGGGACTCTCCACCTCTTTTATTATTCCAAGTGTAGAGGCCAGTGTTCCTGTTAGTGTCAACAAGATTCATATCGTCTTAAAAGGTTTGAAATGCTAAAGAGTCTTTACTTAGAGCTCTGGTTCCCCCTTTTTTCTCTGAAAGAGATTTGATCATGTTGAAATCACCTTCCATGATCGAGGGTATTTCTGTATGTCTGTCCCTGAGATCCACAAGAGAGTCTAAAAACTCGAGTTTGTCATATGTTCTCTGAGGTCCATAAACATTTGTGACCAGAAAGGTATCCTTGTCTCCTACTGGTTGAATCACTACTGATAAATAATTCCTAGAAGCTTCAGCATCTAAAATGTCAATTTTTTGGGGATTCCAAAGAGTGAGTATGCCCCCCGCTGTGTTCTCTGTTTTGACTTCTAGAAACTCAAATCTATTGAGCCAATTGCTATGAATTTGTCTTACTTTTTGAATGGAACATTTCATTTCTCGGATGAAGATAATATCCAGGATTTCTTGTTTCATTCTATTAAGAAGCATTCTTTTCTTTCTCTTACTCCCTATACCTCTAATATTCCATGATGTAAACTTCATAGTTAAAGATTTGTAAAGGAGTAGTTGGCTAGATCTTTCATCTTCCCTGAATCTATCATTAGCTTTCCACACTCCATCAAGAGTTCATTTTGCTTTTTCCGGCCTCTTTTCTTGCCTGGGTTTCTAGTAGCTAATCCCGGAGTCATTTTTATTGTTTTCACACCTCTGTTGTTCTGCTCGTCGATGATTTTTCCTTTTTCCAACGCCTTAGCTTGCATTTTCCATAAAAACAATTATTGTATTCTATTGAGCTCTTCTTGAGGTAACGAATCTACTCCTCCAGTGGTTCCCTGTATCAAGAACCCTTCCAGATCTAGATTTTCTTTATCAAGAATTTCCTGTAGTTCATGGTCTTCCAGGTCCATCTCATTCTAGGTCATTTCCTTATCCATCTCCAGTTCTGCATCACTCATTATAGCTTCTTTCTGGTAATCGATATCCTATGTTTGTTTCCAGTGTTCTTCTTTCTCATTATCCACAAGACTTCCTTCCATTGCTTGATCTTCTTTTAAGATCTCTTCATCTTCCTCAAGCACCTAGAATTTGTTTTGACTGATCTGTTCTCCTTCATCTTGATGTTGTTTTTGTCCTCTTTTTCCGCCTTTTCCTCGATTCACCACTTTGTGAAAGCCGTCTGTTTCCTTCATGATGTTAGTTTTGCTCTTGTTTACTACTTTACTTAGCGAACAATCTCTGAAAAGGTGTCCATGTTCATGACATCTGTGACATCTGAACAGAATGTGCTCATAGTCTACTATTTGCACCCATTCTTCATCAAATACTTCCAAGATCACCTCATTTGGTAGAGCTCCTGATAGATCCATTTCCACACATATTCTAGCAAAGGAAGTATATTTTCCCTTCTTGTGGCTTCATAAGCTTTAAAAAAAGACCTAATTTGTTGCCTATGGCGGCCAACAATTCATTTTGCCAATAATCAGGAGGTAGAGAATAGAGCCTTACCCAGACCGGTACTGAAGTAAAAGTTTCTCGTTCTAAAACAAAATTCATCATCCATGGCCGCATGTAGAGTCTAGTTGCTGCATAGAAGTAAGGCCCTCCTTCAAATACTTTGTCCATGTCTTCAATATTCGTGAACACCACAGTAAAGAAACCCTTTGACCCAAGATGTAGGTCAATGCTGCCTTGAGGTTTCCAGTGGTGTTTGATCT
The DNA here is from genome assembly GCA_000404065.3 of Pinus taeda. Classification (NCBI taxonomy): domain Eukaryota; kingdom Viridiplantae; phylum Streptophyta; class Pinopsida; order Pinales; family Pinaceae; genus Pinus; species Pinus taeda. The sequence goes on from APFE030791986.1 coordinate 81,841, forward strand.
ACGACTGTAAAGATTTTTCAGTATGCCATAATCCCATGAATTTACAGATGATAGCATATGTCTGCATGTGATCCATGTGTGCCTACAGAGTCGGATCATGTAAAATAACTCTGGGTGTGATTTCCGCTTTGGGTTTGTAGGGTCCCTTTTGTTTTTTGTCTTTAGTTCCCTGATTTTTTTTCTATTTCCTTGTCTTTTGTGCCATTATTTTCCTTGTTTATGGCCTCTCCTGTTTCCTCTTCCATGTTTCTTTTCCCATCCTCCACAGTGCCTCTAGATTTTTCTAGAGGTTTCTTGCCTCTACTGGCTACGACCTCCTTATAGGAGGGAGTGGAGCTCCCTCCTCTGCGAACCTCCATAAGTATCACCGAATGCAACTAGCTGAAACCCTCGTTGTTCAGCCTCGCTGTTCGTCCCCACTCCCCACAATTTGACATCTGTTATTTGTCTTTTGCTTGATAGCGATCTGTTAATTACATTAACAGATCGCTATCAAGCAAAAGACAAATAACAGATGTCAAATTGTGGGGATACATGGCCAAACTCATCTTTCATTTTCTTGACTGAACCTATCTCATATTTTTCCGGGGAGCTAGTCGTCACACACTTGTCTTAATTCGCGTTGCTCACTGCATAAATGTTTGCATATTTGTAGTGAACTTGAACATTGTATTCCACCACAATCCATAATAATAATCATAAAAATGTCCCCAGATGCCAAGGGTTTCATGTTTTGGTAAAGGGTCCATATCAGGTTATGAAAAAGCAAAGGAGGAAACCCTAGCTAAAAGTTAAAACCCTTTTGTAACACAGAAAAGGAAAGGATCAAGGCTTATGGAGCTTATCACCAAGTTTGAAAGCAAAAGGTTAAGGCTTATGGAGCTTATCACCGAGTTTGAAGGTAGTGACGTTGACCTAGTCATTGTAGGGCTTGGTATTGCTGGTGGGAAAAGTCCATCCTCAGTGTTTGCCCACGTCATAGGTCAATGTGGCCACCCTCTGAAGAACAACAAGAGTAAACCGACAAGACCTTGTCCTTTCAATAAAATATGAACTCTCTTTGCTCTAGATATCATAATATCAGACACTTAAAAATAAAGAAAGATTAAAATACATCTGTGATGGCTGCAACCAGTGCCATAAACTTTAAAACTCATGGCCACCCATGATCAAATTTGAAGATGTGTTCTTAATTTCATTTGGAATGGCATATATTTATTTAACTCTTCAAGGATTAAAGGTTATAAAAAAAAATCACTTTCTACTCAAAAGTATATATTAAATAAACTCCTCAAAAAAATTCCATAATGAAATAGTGTCAAAGATTCTCAAATTTCATTAAAGAAAAAGAAGGTTATAAAAAAAATCACTTCCACTGAAAAGTATATATTAAATAAGCCCCTCAAAAAAATTCCATAATGAAATAGTGTCAAATATTCTCAAATTCCATTAAAAAAAGGTAAATCTATGTTTCTTCTATTCATTTGATGATCTTCAAAAGTATTTGGACTTGTATAATTGAAAATATAAATATATATTCCCAATAAAAATGGATTTCTAGTTTTCATTTATTTCCATACATCATAAGTAGCATTCCAAATCTACCTCATTTAGAGCATGATGTGCACTTAGAGATAGAAACATTAACATATCTAGTGTCTCCATTGAAAGTCTTTATCTATCATCATTTTTTATCCTGTTTAATTTTCAGAAGCCTCCTTCACACACTCATGTGGTTGTTGGGATAACAAGAATAGCTTGCCATAATTGCATCAAATATGAAAAGTCTTCAAACCGTTCATGTTCATCTCCACATAGGTCTCATGCCATACATATGATTTTTAGGGTATGATTTACAAATAGCACAAATAAATTCATTCATTTCAATGAAACATCTAGGAGTATCCACAATAAATGATTGCCCAATGCTAATTTTTTTCGCATAAACATTTCAACTATATTTTTGTTGGACAGTTAATATCATTCACTTCTTCATAATAACGTTGAGAAGTGAAAAACTTAGGCACATTAAATACATGTATATCTATGAATCTCCTATCTAAATATTTAATCACCTTTACAATATAACATTTTCCCAAAAGAATACAATCATATAGCAGCCCCAAATATTTTCATCTTTGGAAAACTTTCAAACCTCAATGGATGTAAATGTACCTTACCTATGCAGTTGTACTATCTGCAAATTCAAGGGTTCCTCTTTATGCTTTAACTAAAAAAGAAGACATATGCACTTCATCTACACCAAAAATGCTTTCCAAAAATCATTGACGAAGCATGCTAATAGAAACATTTAAGGTAGTGTCAATATATGTAATATCAACATGATCCTCTTCGAACTTTTGATTCAAATTATTTAATTCAACGAGCATGTCTGCAAGTATATGGATGCAAACTTTTACTTGAAATATTGTTGCCAACTCATACATTTTTTTCTCCCCTAACTCCCAATGCTAACAAATAATGCATGAGTTTAACAAGTCTTTCCATGACCTTTCCTCTTGAGATCCACCTAATTTTATGAATTTGTAAGACCACTAACTTAGTGATTTGAAATGTATACATTAGCTCTCTCAATTTTCCATGTCCTTTAGTTGATTTTCCAAGCCATGAATAAACTTTGTTTCAAATTTGTTAATATATTGCAACTCTAGAAAATGAGATGAAGCCTCATTGCTTTTTAATGCTTCCCTGTGAGCTATACAATGGATAACTCATAAATCAGGAGCATATGAAGATTAGGAGATAAACCTTTATAAATACCCCTCATGGAAGATGTATCATCTGAACGAAAACCAACAAACTTCATCAAATATAAATCCATTTATGTTAAAATAGTTCTCACTAGATCATACATACATTGAGTTATTCCATCCTTTATTTGAAGTAAACATTGTTAAACATTGACCTCTTCCACCATTTGTCAAATATGTAATATAAACAATCAATTGGTGTTCCATATATAAGCAATCAATTGGTGTTCCATAATTTGATCAGTGCTTTTATCAACTGAAATTGAGTAAAATGCCCTGTGCAAAATCTTCTCTTTTAGATTATTCCAATACAGCTCTTTAGCAACTTGAAGAAAATATTTTTTTGGTGTGGTATTTGTGTATGCAGAAAATTCATCTATTAGAAGCACACTGTTAGTGCATTTATACCAATTCAAGTCACATATTGACTTATACATTTCTAAAGATAAATCATGTATAGCAACAAAATACATGTTTTCAATCATTGATATAATTTTCTTCTTCCTAACATTTACCATAAGTTCTACATGTTTAGTGATTGGAATATTGCTTCAATGGTTTGGTCCCTCCAAAAGTTGTAAAACAAAAATTGAGCTTTTGATTTTGCATGGCCACTTATACCACTAACTTGAAGAGTGGTAGTTCCCTCTTTTGAAAATGGAGTCTCACTTTTAAATTTAACATGTCAAGAACCTTTTATCCTTTCATTACCATTAAATGTTTTAAAACATAATCCCATGGAAACCTTGTATTCCATTTATATTTGAATATTATTTTGTGTTTCTTTGATGACTTTTCTATTTCAACAAGCTCTACACTATTTGATTTATCATATTCATGTAGATGAGCATCAACTTAATTTTGAATATTAATACATGGTTGATTAGAATGATGTGTAAGACCAAATGATTCAACAATTGACAATTTCATTTTATCCTTCTTAGGATGACCAATAGGAGACATTTTTCAATATTTACACTATTAAATAAATTTAAAAAATAGAATAAGTAAATACATAAATAAAAAATCCATTAGCAAGATTGAGATAGAAAAAATTCAACCTTAGCAAGATGCCATAGGATTTGACTATAGATTTTTTGATAGGTTATTCATTGATTTGTTGAATTATGTTTTGTAACATTCAAGGAAACGTGTAGCTTTATGATAGAGAACAAACACTTCATGAAAAATGGTACTTGGACAAGAAATCTGTATGGATTTAAGCAACGAAGAAAAATAAGCAAGAATTTGAATGAGAGCGTTATATTTGTGGGGTCCAATACCCTCGATATAAGATAAATATTCTTTTCATAGTTTGTTGATTCATATAATTATGACAATAAAAATTTGCACCATTAACAATGTAGAAAACAACTCGACCACCCATGCCTGGAATGGAAGGATGGCAAGCAGTTGCATTCAAGGTATCTAGCCACAATGTCGATTTCTTGGGGTGTGGATTCTATGGTGCCCAGGATAAATTGTGTGACCACAAAGGTTGCCATTACTTTGAGCGCTGCATTAAAGAATCCATAGAATGACAAACAAAATGTTAATGAAGATATGAGGAGGATAATGAAAAATACCTTATAGTCTAGCGTCGAATGATAACCTTCCTTCTAGGGATGATGGGTTTCAATTCAATGAAAATGGAAAAAATGGAGGCAGGGAAAGAGCACTCAAGGATAATCATGGAAGAGAGAGAGCACGTGCATAGTTGTTGAATGGTTATTCAATGTGCTCTGCCGCCCTGTGCTAGGTGTAATAGTACCATGATTGTTGCATGTCTTATTGTTGCAAGTTGCATCATGTTGGCGTAAGTTGGGGGCTTCATGGAAACATCCCCAAATCATGACATAACTATTAAATTATATGAGGTCATTTGGACTTTGACTGGTCTTTTCTACGAAACTATCACTAGTCATGGTGATTTATGCACTAGTACATACTCAAAATTATCGTAAAATTAAAAAAGTATTGACAAGTTATTAACAATATTTCCGTTCTTTTGAAATATAAAAATTTAATCTAACCTTTGTAATTGATGAGTGATTTGATATTTTAAATTTTTTTCGAAGTGTTTTTTATTTAGCCCTTCTAGGAATGGCCAAGAGCCTAACGAAGGGCTAGGAAGGGTTCAATTTTGAATGCTGGTGGCGACATGTACTAATAGATTACATCAACTTAAAAATTAGCTCTATCTACCTCATCCTGAAATAGCTGACAGCAAATGCAGGTGCTAACTTCCCACAAAGAAAACATAATCTTAGAAATGATGGAATTGGAAGAAAGAAAGCCAGTATGCACATGGTTACAGGTAGTTGCAAGATGTTCCAAATATTAATCCCAACTACTCCGTTAAAAAGTGTTTTTGCAGGTGTCTCTGTTTGAATATGGAAGGACTAAAGCCAGAATAGAAGTATTGCCGCAACACGTCACATATGTTAAGGCTTCCAATGAAGTTTGGTAAATACGGGCAAGCATTTACTGCGTTAATATTGCCCACACTCCACAAACACCTGCGTGATTACTGTCCACACTCAACAACAACTGCATATTAATTATTTTTCTTTGTCATGTATTAATGTCAAATTGTATGATGACATAAATATGAATCTAAAAGTCATTTTTGTAGAGAGAGAGAGCAAGATAGGTTGAGTAAGTTAGACAGCTAGAGTTTGTGAGGAGAAAATTGTGGAGAAAATTTTGGTGGGCACGTGAAAACAACATTTACTTTGTTTTACTGTGTGTCATTCCGCAACCCTTGCTGAAGTGTAAATCAGGCTGCATGAAATTCCCTCTGCCTCTTTGGGTAAATTATTTCTTTTCCTCTTAGTAAATTATTTCTTTTCTAACATGGTATCAGAGCGGGTTAAACTCTCCCTGTAAATTCTTTCTTTTCTAACATGGTATCGGAGCACGTTAAACCTTGTTAGTGTAAAAACAAGTGTTTTTACTAGCATTTAAAATTGTTTTGAGGGCATAATTTTTTGGAGCATATTTACCAACAGGTAGAAAGTTTTTTTTTTTTTTTCCCTCAGAAATGGCAACATCAAGCACAAGCTTGACCAATCCTCAGATACCTCAGTTTAATGGAAAAAATTATGATTTTTGGGCTATTACAATGAAAGCCCTATTTTCGTCTCAAGACATTTGGGATTTGGTGGAGTATGGTTTCCAAGAACCAGCAGATGCAATAGCATACAATGCCTTGTCTAAAGCAGAAAGAGATTTGTTAAGGGACAGCTGGAAGAATGATGCAAAATCCCTCCTCTATATTTTCCAAGAAGTTCATGAAAGTATTTTTCCAAGGGTTGCAGCAGCAACGAAGTCCAAGCTAGCATCGGACACCCTCCAGACAGCCTACCAAGGCATGGCAAAAGTCAAGACAACAAAATTACAAATGTCAAGAAAAGATTTTGAAACACTTTGTATCAAAGAGTCTGAGAATGTAGGCTCTTTTTTACACATGTAATTGGGCTTTGATGCCATTGTTGTGGCCATAGAAGAGATAAAGGATCTCTCATAGTTCTCAGTCGATGAGCTTAATGCATCACTTATTTCTCATGAACATAGACTGAATAGAGGTACAAGCTCCTCATTGGAGCATGCCTTCAAGACGCAAGTATCATTTGGTCAAGGTTGAGGCAGAGGAAGAACATATGCTAGAGGAAGAGGAAGAAGCCCACACAGAGGTGGAAGAAGCAGCCCTTCAAGTTCAAGTGGAAGAGGTAGCAATCAAAATCCAAGTCAAAGCCCAAGCCAAAATCGACCACAAGGTCAGAGGTATGATAAATCTCAAGTTCAAGGTCATTACTGTAAGAATTATGGTCATTATGCAAATGAATGTAGAAAGAAACAATATGACATTAGTAACAAACCAAGTATAAATTTCATAAAAGAAAATCAGAACTATGATAACATGTTTTTAGCTTGTAATGTAGCACAAGAAAAAAAAGTGATATATGGTATCTCGATTTAGGGTGTAGCAACCACATGTCAGGAAACATAGAAATGTTTTCCAATCTAGAAGAAAGTGTGAAATATGAAGTGACATTAGGGGCTGATAGCAAAGTCTCTGTCATGGGAAAATGAAGAGTTAATATCCTAACAAATAAGGGGGAGAAAAAGTACATCTTAGATGTTTACTTTGTCCCCGGTCTGAAGCATAACCTCATAAACATTGGATAGCTCTTGCAAAAGAGCTACAATGTCTTCTTTAAAAATGATGAGTGCACAATTTTGGATAGGCCTCCAAGGAGACAGTTGATTGCAAAGGTTCAGACGACAAAAAATAAAATATTTCCCCTAAAGATATGATCAGATTTGCACAAAGAAGGTGCACAAGCACAACTCTCAATGAACTCACAAGAGGATGCAAGAAAAGATGCAACTGTCATACAAATAAACTTTCAAACAGAGGTCAAAGATGAAAATTGGTTATGGCATTTGAGATTTGGTCATATCAACTTTGGAGGTTTGAATTTGTTGCATAGGAAAGGCATGGTGAAGTGACTACTACTCAGAAAAAACTGTACAACCTATGTGAAGGATGTATCTTGGGCAAGTAACATAGAGAGACATTTCCAGCAGGAAAGTTAGTAAGGGCAAAGGCGCCTTTGGAGATTTTCCACTCAGATTTATGTGGACCAATGCAGACACCATCAATTGGTGGCAATCATTATTTATTGACCTTCATAGATGACTACACAAGGAAGACATGGGTCTATTTCCTAATACAGAAAAGTGAAGTGTTTGAGCACTTTCGCCAATACAAAGCTCTTTTTGAGAAGCAAAGCGAACATTACATCAAAGTCCTTAGGATTGACAGAGGTGGCGAATACATCTCAAATGACTTCATTCGATTTTGCAGGGAGCATGGAATTGAAAAGAAATTTACAAAAAGGTATATGCCTCAGAAAAATGGTGTGGCAGATAGGAAGAATAGGACCATTATGGAAATGGAAAGGAGTATGATGACAGAAAAGCATTTTACAAATGATTATTGGACTGAAGATGTCACTTGTGCAACATATATCTTGAATATATGTCCAACGAAAAGCGTCCAGAACATAGTTCCTGAAGAGGCATGGACTGGAAAAAAGCATAATGTCACTCACATGAGAGTTTTTGAATGTGTGGCGTATGCACGTCCCAGATGCGTTGAGGAAGAAGTTGGACATCAATGGGGATAAATGTATATTTGTTGGAGACAATGATGAATCCAAGGCATACAAACTCTATAATCCATTAACCAAGGAGGTCATAATCAACAGAGATGTGCAGTTTATAGAAGAGGAAGCATGGGATGGAAGTTTAGAAAAGACAGTCAATGTTAAAGCATGTATAGCACATGAGGAGAAAGAAGAATTAGTAGCAGCAAGTAATTCCTCAACAATAACTCCCTCTACTCTTATTCAAGTGCAACAAAGCAGGCAGCAAGCAACACTATCAACAAATAATAGATCAGTGTCGTGCAACCAAGCAAGTGCTTCTCCAAGCGTGTCGTAAAGAACAACACCAAGTGACATGTCAATCCCATCTTCAACAAGCACAAGAAGACCAAAATTTAGAAATTCAAATTAAATTTATGAGCAGGATGAAGTTGATAGTAGCACTGATTTGAATTCCTTATTCGCCTTGTTTTGTCATGTAGGTCACCCCATTCATTTTGAGAATGCAGTAAAAGAAGAAAAAAGGGTTGCGGCAATGGAGGAAGAAATAGAAGCAATAGAAAGGAATGACACATGGGAGTTAGTGAACCTTCCGAAAGGAAAACATATCATTGGAGTGAAGTGGGTCTATAAGACCAAAAGCAACATTGAGGGAAATATTGAAAGGCGCAATGCAAGTCTAGTTGTCAAAGGATACAAACAACAACATTGAAGAGATTACGTGAAGACGTTCGTGCTAGTCGCGAGGATGGAGACAGTGTGCAGTTGTGGTGATTTTTGCATGCCATAAAAGGAGTGTATCAAATGGACGTAAAATGAACGTTCTTAAATGGGGTGCTGAAAGAAGAAGTGTATGTTGAGCAACTACCTAGTTATGAGGTAGAAGGCCAAGAAGACAAACTATATTGGTTGAGGAAAGCTCTTTGTGGGTTGAAGCAAGCACCGCGCGCATGGTATAGCGGGATAGATGCCTACTTGTTGGACAATGGTTTCAATAAATGTGAGGGTGAGCCTACTCTCTACATCAAAGAGAGCGATGGTAAGATTCTCATTGTTGTTTTATATGTAGATGATTAATTTTTATAGGCAGTGCTGATTTCCTCATCACTGATTTCAAACAAGTCATGAAGAATGAATTTGAAATAACTGACTAGGGAATGTTAAGATATTTTTTGGCATAGAAGTGAAGCAAAAAAAAAAATGACATTTTTATCTCTCAAGCAAAGTATGTGGCAGACATTTTGGAGAGGTTTAAAATGCAGAACAACAAGCCCGCACCAACTCCAACTGTCATGGGGTTGAAGTTGATCAAAGAAGATTGTAGTAGCAATGTTAATCCAACGTTATACAAAAGCATGATAGGAAGCTTGATGTATTTGATTGCCACTAGGCTGGATATAATGTATGCAGTAAGTTTGGTGTCAAGGTTCATTGAGACACCCAAGGAGACACATTGGCAAGCAACGAAAAGGATTCTAAGGTATGTCAATGGGACAAAACAGTATGACGTTTTTTACACAACAACAAGTGATTTCAGGCTGGTTGGTTACACTGACAATGATTGGGCAGAAAGTGTCAATGACAGAAAAAGCACGTTAGGATATGTTTTCCATTTGGGTTCTGGAGCCATTTCATGGGCCTCCAAGAAGCAGCCAATAGTGTCACTGTCAACAATAGAAGGTGAATATGTCGTAACAATAGTAGCAACCTATCGGGCAGTGTGGATGAGAAGGATGTTGAGGGATCTTTGTCATGACCAAGAGGGAACGCCAACTATTTTCGATGACAACACCTCAACAATTGCATTGTCAAAGAATTTTGTCTTTCACAAGAGGACCAAGCATATTGATGCTAAATATCATTTTATTAGAGAGTTATTAACAATGTTGAAATTGTGTTGGAACACTGTAGGTCATAGGAACAATTTGCTGATATCTTCACAAGGCAATTGGCACATGAAAATTTTGTTTATCTCAGAAACTGTTTGGGAATTGTCAATGTCGACAATTGTTATTAATGGGGAGTGTTGGAAATATTAATCCCAACCACCGTGTTAAACACCTTGACAACAACCATACTTGTCAGAAGTATTTTTGCAGGTTGCATCTCTGTTTGAAGATGGAAGGACTAAAGCTAGAACATAAGTACCACGCGAACCATTCCACAATACATCACAGAAGTTAAGGCTTTCAATGAAGTTTGGTAAATACGGGCAAGCATTTACTGCGCGAATATTGCCCACACTCCACAAACACCTGCGTGATTACTGTCCACACTCAACAACAACTGTGTTAATTATTTTGCTATGCCATGTATTAATGTCAAATTGTATGATGAGATAAATATGAATGTAAAAGTCATTTTTGTAGAGAGAGAGAGAGAGAGAGAGAGAGAGAGAGTGGTTGAGTAAGTTAAAAAGCTAGAGTATGTGAGGAGAAAATCGTGGAACAAGTTTTGGTGGGTGCGTGAAAACAATAGTTACTGTGTTTTACTGTGTGTCATTCTGCAACCCCTGGTGAAGTATAAATCACTGTAAACCTTTGTTTTTACTTGGTGAACGAGTCACAGTTTCATATGAATGTATCTTCACGAATTTGAATTTAATCCTAAATTTTATTGTGTTGCTCCAAGATTTACTCTATTTTACCTTATTTTTTTGTTGTAAGTGAATTTTGTGTTTCATTAAGGTTCTGTATAGCTGTGCGAAATTCCCTCTACCTCTCCGCGTAAATTCTTTCTTTCTTAACAGAAATGTGTGATTACAGTTAATAGCAAAATGGGCATGAAATCTTGAATTCGTAATGATATGTTATTATAGTTAATAAAAAAATTGTCACGAAAGCCTGAATTCGCAAGGTAATTTCACATGAAAATTTGAAATCACAATGTAATTACACATATTTATGTTTATAGGTGTGTTTATTTCATAATAGTTTTCAAATTTTTTATTTTTAATAAAAATGTAAAATTATAAATGGTTGTAGGTGAGACAGAGAAGACAAAACAAATAATTCACACAAAATTCACATGAGTTGCGGCTTTTCTATTGATCACACAAAACATGATTCTTACAATGAACTCGGTGAAGGGTATTTAACTTTTTCCAACTAGCGAGTTTCCTAAAATATCTTGACATGCAACCACACACTAAAAGTCGTCTATCACTTAACTCGACTTGACTCAATATTCAAACACTCAACCCTCAACACTCAGTTAACTCTCTCTAAGTTTAGCCAACTCTTCATGTGGGAGTAATTAGCTTATTTTAATGCTCCCCCTTAATTACTCCCACTAAACTAAAACATAATTCATGACAACTCAAACATGTTTGTTGCTCTATGTCTCAGCTAGGCTTACAACACCCAAGTTTCTTCTATGAAACTCAAACACATCGTTTGCTAATGACTTAGTAAATATATCAGCCAATTGATTACTAGATTTACAAGGGTTCAAGTGAACTTTTCTGTTGCTCACAAGTTCTTTAATAAAGTGACATCTAGTATCAATATGCTTGCTCTTTTGATGAAACACATTATTTTTGGATAGTGCGATAATTGAGGTGTTGTCACAATATATTGTTGTTGATCCTTGTTGTTTTTGCTTAAGTCTATCAAATCCTCTTCTTGACCACACTATTTGACATGTTGTTGCTACATATTCTGCTTCTGCTCATGAAAGTGTCATAATGGGCTACTTCTTAGATGCCCATGAAATCACACTTGAACCAAGATGGAACAAATAACCAAAAGTGCTCTTCCTATCATCCAAGCTGCCTGCAAAATCGCTATCTATGTATCCAATCAAATCCTTCTTTTCTATGCTTCCATACATTATGCTACAATCTCTAGTTCTTTCTATGTATCTCAGAATTCTTTTTACCGCACTCCAATGTGTGTCTTTTGGAGTCTCCATAAATTTTGAAATAAAACTCACTCCTTGCATGATATCTGGTCTTGTATTTGCGAGATACATGAGACTTACAATCAATCTTTTGAATAAAGTTGGATTGACATCTGATCCTTCATCATCCTTGCTTAACTTTGTACCTGTTGCAACTAGTGTAGGGAAATGTTTGCAATTTTCCATCGTGAATCTTTTCAACAAATCTTTGGCATATTTATTTTGAAAAATAAAATTTCATTTTTCAAATTGCTTAACTTCTATGCCAATAAAATATTTCATGAGA
>APFE030791991.1:5104-20091 GCA_000404065.3 Pinus taeda
CGTCATTATGCTGGGGGCATGCGAACTTATAACAAGCATATTTTTTCGTTTCAAGCTTGTGTAAACATGAAACCGAATCCAAGCAGAGTTCTCCATGGTTCAAGCTTGTGTAAAAATGAACCCATACCTGATGTACATCTCGTGATTGCCATTTTTATCCGCTCAATTATGATAGATGAGCCTTGGTTATTTTCATCCCATTGCCACCATCTCTTTGGCTGATCATGTGCTTTCACTTGGTTGTTTTTCTTTCTTGAGGAACTGCAGCGATGAGTGGTTTTATTAGCCAACCTCTTGACCATTACATGTTTTGAGCAATTCTACCATTGCCGGAACCAATTGCTACCCTTTATACCACTCGTTCCTCTAGGACGAGTCACCATTAAGCTCTTTTCTGAGTCGTAAAAGATGAAAAAATTGTCGAGTATGTTTTCCCTTTTTGACTCGTTAAAGAGAATAAAAATGGAGGTATGCTTTTAGCTCTTTTCTGACCGTTTAAAGATGAAAAGATTGTCGAGTTATTCCTCTTGGCTTGATAAACGTAAATAAGAGGCGGTCGTCTTTAAACTCTTTTCCAACCGTGTAAAGATGAAAATATCATCGGGCCCTTGTCATTTCACGATCGTTAACGATTACGAAACGACGTGATTTCGGTTGTTTTTTTACTTTTTCAGGTCAAAGTCACTAATCATGAAAAGTACTCCTCGATCGCAATGGTCGAGTGGTTCTTTCGAGCATTGTTTTATACCTTTTTGGGCTCGAGATACACAACTTTACGAAAGAGGACACCCTTCGAGTTTACTTTTTCGTTGTCTTTTCGAACTCTCTAAACATGAAAAGACGTCGATTTCTTCCTTTGTCAGACTCGTTAAAACTTGATGACATTGGATTTTGTCGAAATGACGCTTTACAAGCATGTGCTATCCCCGTCAAGCTTGTCATTAAAAATAACCAAGGTACTCGCCAGAAATGGTGGGGAAAATGGAACCAGAATCATTGTCGTGTCGGTAGTATGTCTCTCTTGAACATGGCACTTGTCTGCATTCGTGTATGGGTGGGGACATCTCATCTCGTTTTTCACTTGCCTCTGTGGGTTTGGGTGATCCTGTTTGACCTCTCATCTACTCTTTTCCTTGTCGCCATGACCTCTGATCGATTGATGTCAAATACTGCCATGTCCACTGTCGTGCCGCCGATATGTTCAAGAGAAGTTGACCTCTGCAAAATATCAACCTCCCTCTGATAACTCAAATAATCCTGATTCATGAAACATGTTATCCTCCTCTGTCTCGTGTCGATGATGTGGGAAACACTATGGCCCACCTTCGATCAAGGTCGCTTCCTATTGACTTCAGCTCATTATCCAGGAAGTTTACCTAGAGACTCCCTTCAGGTGCCTTGGAGCCTGCATGCCTCAATGGCAAGTTCTTCATGTTCGACGTGAGGTTTTCATCATTGACCTCCAATCGAATGATTCTATGGGTGTTCGACATCGGCTCACTGATTCGCACGCCGTAGATTGTACCTATAGTACCTTAAGGGACATTGTCATTATTAGTGGTACCTCTCACGTCTGTTAACAGTTTTCATCATTGACTGGTAATCAAATGATGTTCCTGCATGTTCGACTTTGACTCCCTTCGCATTCTTGAACTTGTACTTTGTTCGGGTCGAGATGGATCACAAGACCCTAGATTTTTTCTGTTGAGATCCAGGTTGCGATTTTGTGGATTATTATGATTATTACATGACTCATTCACTGGATGGATGCGACCATGCCTGAGTCTATTTATCGATCCTCTCTGGATGGTTGTGTCCATACCTTGGATCTAGATTTTTATGCACTCTGCTATGGATAGCTGCGCCCATACCACATATATCATGTACTTGAGATATCAGTGGTACTTCTCCACACAGGTTTTCTAGTGGCAGTGTTTTCGGTTGGACATGTTCTTGTAAAGCATTTCACCCCTCTCTCTCTCGGGCTTCATGCTTTAGGGGGTATCTATTACACAGTAGTTTGTCACCGTCCTTGTTACCCCTCTCCCGCATCTTGGAGGACTCATTTCAGGACCTACGATAAGTGACATGACCTGCAAAAACTTGCATTACATTCCCCTGAACATGAACTTCATTTGCGCTGAAGACATCTCTTGCTAAAAACCCATAAAAATAGCCCTTTTTCCATTGGCGTGGTTTCACAGTGCAGCACTCATGCCAATGGGGGAAATCCTCTAAAGAGGGCGCGCCAGTTGGTGCTCTGTCACAGAGACACTCGTGCCAGCCATAATAAGTGGTGTTTTTTAACAAACCAACAGCAGAAGATTCATCCTAACCAACTCCTGGACTGAATCTATCTTGAGTTGGGTGGTTTGGCTTCGAATCTCCATAGAGGGGAAGTGGTTTGCCACCTCTCATGGAAGCTTCTTTAGTGATAAAGCTAATCCCATAAATATTTTGGATGATCCCAACTCCCCCTCCTCCATCTATAAAAGCTTGTCCATTTTCCTTAGGCAAGCTAGTTCCAGAGATTGAGAATTGTCAAGTCACCAGGAGCTTCATGCTGCAAGAGCCTTCTTCATTCCCATAAGGCCAAATCTAAGTAAGGAGATTCTTGTCCCATAACCAAGGAGAGAGAAGCTTGTTCTTATTCCCAACAAAGCTTTGCAAGACATGTGCTGCTAATCACCCAGCCAAAAGAGGATTTGACGTCAGAACTATGGTTGTATTCTTCTTTGTTTATCATTAATAAACGACTATTGTTATGGTTCCACTCTTATTGTTCTTTGTGATAATGATGAGTTATATCCTTTCTAACTGATATGTAGTTGCATCTATTGGATTTTATGCTTGTGCTTGTGTCATTCTTTGTATGTGCAGGTGTCCATTCACGAAGATCGTGGGGATCGTGATCCGCCGGAGCAAAGGAACAGGAGCGTCACCTCTTCTACAAGCACTAGCGTTGGAATCCAGGTAGGCCCTCATCATTGGTATTTTAATTTGCAATTAGGAACTTGCATGGTAGCGTTGTATGATTGTTGCTAGACCCGGTCTGGGCTAGTAGGGATCACCTCTATCCACAGAGGGGATTTACCTCCTCAACACTAAGGAGCACAAGGTAGGGGTTTCTATCATCCACAATTTCTATTACTTCAAAGTCAGCCAGCACGCTCACACCTTCAATATCTACAGTCACCCCTTGCAGCCACCAATGGGGATGATTTTCTATTGTTTCACCATCCTTAGCTGAATTGGAGACAATTATAGCACAAGTCTCCCCATCCATTCCCAAGTCTTCTTCGGTAGGATGTTCGTGTCTAACCCTAGGTCCAAAATAACCTGATCAATTTCATACTCTCCTATCTGAGCAGTCAATCTCATCTCCCATCCCGTCCTTGTTTTATGCTTACCAATCTTTCGTACTACGTGAAGCTCACCCGAAGTGTTTCTGGTGCATCTGTGTATAAGCTCCTATAGCCTCTTCACAGCTTTGCTATCTCACAGTAACTTCATGAAGGTCTCCAAGAAGGTTTTAAGCATAGAAGGGTCCATCTCCTGATTAGGATTTTCCTCGCTTCTAGAGGTGGAGGCCTCAATGAATATCTTCTTTTCTTCCATGAATGTTTCACATGCGTGCTCCAAATCGAACTCAGTCTCCTTCATCGGAGCTTTGGAAACCCATGTACTATCTTCGATCTATTTCCCCTAGTCATCTCATGTTGTGATTCCACTTTGGAGCACTATATTCACATTCAGATCCTCTTTGTGTGGCTCATACCTCATCATCTGGAAGTTCTAAGTCAGCTATGGTGGTAGCGCCCCTTTGTCACATATCCTTGCTATTAGCATAGGACAGTATTTTGTTTCATGATCAAACAAAGTGCAATACTTGCATGATGGACATTTTGGGTTAATTTAATCGTAGGCATAGTGTCCTAGTCCTCCACAATTGTAGCAGATCATTTGTCCCTGACCTCTGCCAGGTCCTCCTTTGCCTCAGCCTCGTCCGTGCCCCTAAAAGCATGTCCACACCATCCCCGCACTCTAGCCAGGGGGCATGTTTCTACCTGAACCCTATAGGTGGGAGTTCAATCCATCATCAATTCATAACTCCTATAATTACACTCATCACGCCCTACTGACCTACAAGAGTTGCAGAACAGTTGTTGCAGTGTCTGTACAAACTTCTATAGTAAATGAAAATTATCCGTGGCATGGTTTCCTACTACCTGACATATAGCACACAACAATGCAAGCCCTGTGCTCAGTCCTACTTGAGCTTCTAGCCTTAAAGGCACCGGTCCTCCTCCTGGAATATAGTTCGCAAAGACCAGGCAATGGTCTTTGTCATGCCCCTGACCCTTGCATTTCAAGCACCATACCTCTTCACATGCCTCTGGTCAAACCATTCTATCTTGATTCAAGCTTTGCATCTCAAGGCAAAGATTTTTCAACTGCACATGGATCTGTTGAACCCCCAAATTTGGATCTTGCATCAATGTTTCATGCAATCTCATTACAATCTCCAAGGCCTCTGCCCGAGTCATTATCTTATGTTGTGACAACATAACCCTTAAGTGTGGCAAGAGTGAAGCCACAAACCATTTGTGATGTTGTCTGTTTTTTAGGTTCTTGTTAGCTTCGCGGATTCTACACTTCAGCCTCTAATCTAGTTCCCAAGGCATCTCGTCTAGTTGCATCGCGATTTCTTTGAACCCCACAATAGACTATGCTTCAAATTTTAGGCTACTAAACTCTTTATTCAGTGTGGTCTAGATGTCTACCACTCTAGTATTCGAGTTATCATTAGAGTACCTGATGTACCACGTTAGCACGAGATCTTATAGAGCACTAACTAGTGTCACCTTCTTCATGTGATCATTTGTAACACCCTGAGCTTCCAATACAGCTTTCATAATGAACCAAAACTGGTTCAGGTCCTCATTTCCCAAGCCTTTGAACAAAGGTAGCCTCACTGAATTTTCCATACTGACTGCGGTGGAGGTGGAGGTGGTACAGGTACATTGCAGGTGATGGTGGTGAAGTTGGAGGTGGTTTGAGTGGAGGTGGCAATTGTAGGAATCCTTATATTATTAACTGAATAACACTTTATGGAGAAGTCTACGCTACTGCCTCTTTGTCACCTCATGGAGGCAAAATTAATGGACCATATTCAGGGCCCTTCCTTCCTTCGTTCTTGTAAGTTTTTCCACTTTGCATAGCTCCAAACATCAAGGTAGATGCATAACCCACTTTTCATACAATAACATTTTAATCCAGGTATTCAAAGATTTCAAGTACTTACCTCATGGTCCTTTGAAAAAATGGCACTCCGCCTCATTGTAGCCGACTAAGGTATTGACCACGAATTTAGTTACAAATCCTCCTATGCCGTGATCGAGCCAATGATCAACAACACGGGAAATCTTATCCTCAAATGCTTCCAATCTCTCTACTAGCTCTGGGGTCCAAACAATAGGATTGTCAAGTTTCCACCTTCCTTGGCTATCTGTTAGCTTCACGATCCACTCGTATAGCTCATCTAGAAAGGAACAGAAAAAAATCTCATGGATCTCTATATATAGGTACCTATCCAACCATTGTTCCTTTGTTAGTCACAGGTTTCTGTTTTCCTACATCGCGAATTCGTGGATCTTCCTATCCAACCAGTCTCTAATCTATTTCTTAGTTGGATTCCAATGATATGACATCGCACATCTCTTATGCAGATTTCAGTCCTGGCAATGGAGCCATTTGTTGGCTTGTTGGGGTCTGACCTAGGTTTAGTGTTATTTAGCCAAACAAATCCCCACACTACTGGCCCTTTTGGCATCAACCCGCAGAACGAGGACCGAAGTCTCACTTGAAGCAGTATGGGGGGATGTTGGAACTAGGTTTTTGCACCCTGAGATGCTCGTGATGTTGGTTTATTCCTTCTAACCTACCTTTGCATAGGTCACTTAGTTCTAGGGATTTCCAGACTAGCCCTCTATTCCAGTCATTAATACCTCTGCGAAAAGGTACTATTGACCTTCGTGCAGCCCTACCTATAGCTCAGGTACTTTTGTGCTGTTAGGGCAGCATACTGTGTAGATTCCCAAACTAGTCTTAGTGTCTTACTTATCTTATTAAAAAATCATAGTTAGCACTGTGTAAACAAATGTTCTTACTTGTGTTCACTTAACTAACGTAATTACATGCATTCACGCATCACATAAGCATTATAAATGAAATTCATACATAACATGTCAAGATGTAGTAATCGGAAACAAAGACACAAAATTGCAGAATATTTCTCTTTATTGGTATTTTCAAGTAATTACAGACTCTATCCGCCCTGCGTACACAGCTACAGGGGTCCGCGTACTCGGCTGCGGACTTCCACACTAGGCCTCTGTGCAGTCAGTTGCAGAGCCTCTACCTACGCTACAACCCAAACTTAGACTTATTACTTCAGAGCTATCACTATCTTACTCATGCTTCCTCAAAAACTACTTAGAGCTTAGCTCTTTTTTATACAATCCCATGGTCCACGGACCATGTGTAGATATTTTACAGCCAAATTTACTTTACAAAAATAAGGGCGGAAAACCCTTTATGACTCATGACACCTTTGTGCTTTACAACCACAAAATGCGGAGACATTATTATTTTATTACAAAATTCGACCCAAAACATGGGATTTTAGCCCCAAAACTGTCCTTGGGGGATACGATTCCCAACAAATGTAAAAAGAAGGAGGAACCTACCTTATTCTGATGTTAAACATTTGGTCCTTAGATATATCTTTGAATATTTCACTCCAGGCCCTGTTCCTTAGTTGTTCTTCATGTCTAAAAACCTGTAAGGAAGATCAAAGCACTATGCAAGACAGTAGAGCATATATAACATACATCAAGCATAAACATTAAGCTAATAGCATAAACATTTACACAATTATGGAAAGTGAAAATAATATGTATACATTAAGAAACTAAAGGGGAAGCATACAACCTATGCATTGATGTTGGAGTCCTCCTTTGGGTGGATGTCCAAGTCCAACAAAGACTCTTCAAGCACTCCTTCTCAAAGCTAGTATGGGTAGCATGTAAGCATAAGGATGAAGCAATCAATGACCAACCATTTGGGAATGGAAGGGGGTGAATTTATATGAAGGGGGAGGGAGTTAGGGATCCACAAAGGAGGGAGGAAGTTCCACATCTCAAGGGGAAAGCCCATGATGATAAGATCAAGAGGCTCAAATGAGAGAGATCAACAATATCAATAACAACTAATATCCATCTCATTGTTCATGAAGGTTCTAGTAAGCAAAACTTCTTCCCCAGTTTGGGAAATCCTACAAGGAGTAGGTAGTGGAGAAAAATGCATTGATGCCAAAAATTAGGTTTTTAGGAAACCTTCTCCAAAATGGATTTAGGGCAATTTTCCTTTGATTCTTCAGGGAGGCTATGGTTTGTATATCATGATGGATATGTTGCACAGTAGTCAATGTTTTGGCACTTCAGGATATGGTACAGGAAGTGAACAATAGATGTGACAAAATACTGTGTAATATACATGTTTTGGAAATGTCTATCTAACACGTAGTTATCCAATGCATATGTTAATGTGTTCATGCATCCATGAATGTGATGATAAGTAATAAAATCAAAGTCTCATTCCAGTAGACAAACTCGCAAATACATTCTCAAAATTTGAGGGTTTCTAACTGAATATTTTCCATTAAGTTCTAGTAAAATGAGTTGTGAATCAAGATTCATGATTAACTCTCTAATGCCAAGAGTGATAGCTTCTGACAAACGCTCAATGACTACACTATATTCAGTGATGTTATTAGTTGTACAACCTAAACATACACCTTGTAAATTCACTAACTCACCATTAGGGTCATAGATTTCCCATGCAGTGAAAGATAGATTATGTGTACTACACAAGCACCATCAGCAAAACCAACATAACAGTTGGATGACATTTGCAAAGCAAGTAGAACACGAGGTAAGAAGAGGAAAAAGTTTGCAAAAGAAAACTAGCACACCAAAAACAAATTGCACACTAATGAAAAACACACTAATGTACATAGGTATTTACATGGAAAATCATGCATAATACTTATTTAGGTAAAGCCCATTTCGGGGCTCAACCAAAGAATTTCCTTCATAATCTATTAACTCATAGGCACCATTTTGTAAAAACAAAATTGACCAATATAAGGCCCATGCCACATTGGTCGAATTTCCTAGCTCCCAATTTATCATTGCCTTGATCATATAGTAATACCAAGTCACCCTTAGAAAAAATGCGGGGGGAAATAGTTCTATCGTATTGAGCTTTAACTCTTTTCTTTCGGGCTTCAATTACTAATGCTACAAGATGGAATTTTCATCGAGCCTTTCAAGATAAAGTAAACATTCCTCCTCAAGTGAGGTATCAAGGAGTAATCCGATAGCTAGTTTCAGTGAAGGAACTTCACACTCAATCGGAATGGTTGCCTCTAGACCATACACTAGCTGAAAGGGTGTGAATCATGTGGCAGTCTTAGTTGCAGTTTGGTAAGACCAAAGATCTGAAAATAGCATAAGATGTCAATTTGATTTATGCATCTCAATGGTAAGTTGAACCATAGTAACCAAGACTTTTTTAATTGCCTTAACCTAGCCATTGGCCTATGGATAGTAAGGAGTTGAGTTGTCGTGACACAAACCCAACCGAACGGTGAGCTCTGCCATCATGTGATTTCGAAAATGGGATCTGAGATCAGTAACAATGGCTTAAGGGACACCAAATCGAGCTATGACATTGTTGAAAAGAAATTGAGCGGAATTTTTACTGCCAGCATCACGTGTGGTCATTGCCCCAGCCCATTTAATGAAATAATCATTGGCATCAATGATATAACCATGCCTCCAGGTGTAGCAAGTGTTACATGTCATTAAATCAATACCCCATTTAGCAAAGGGGGCGACCGTAACAACTGGGTGTACGGGTGTGGGTGGGGCATGCTATTTATAGTTGTAAATCTGGTAGGCATGACATTTTTGGACTGCTAAAATGAAATATTTAAAGATCGAAGGCCAAAAATAACTAGAATGAAGGAATTTTTGAGCAGTAGCATATCCAGACATGTGACCACCACAAGCCCTAGAGTGGTTGTCATTTTGGACTCTCTCAGCTTCTTCAAGTGTCAAATATCTATGAATGATAGATCGACAACAACATGGTATAAACTATCACCAATAATACGATAAGGTTGGGACTAATGTGGAATGCGATGACGTTCAGAATTGGACAACTCTAATCGAAAAGTTTGGGTTTGGAGATAGACAATAATATCCTCGTACCATAGGTCAAGAGTGTTGATGAGAAAGAGAGTCTCTTCAAGAATGAGCTCATCAAAAGTCATGGATGTGTTTGTGGATGGAAGGTCACAAATTAACTTGGAGAAAACTAGTGATTATTTGCTTTGGCAATAGAAACTCCAAATCAAACTCTTGAAGGATAACAATCCACTTAGAATACTTGCCCCCTAGTAATGGATGAGTCAGAATGTAGGTCATGGGGTTGCAATAAAAAATCACGGTGGTTTTCATAAGAGAATATAGTGTCGAAAGCGTTGAATAGCTGCTAAAGCCAGTTTCTCAACATCGGCATATCGAGTCTCAATATCAATACGATTTCAGCTAAAGTAGTAAATCACGTGTTCATTTCCAACATCATAGTCTTGCACTAGTACCATAGCAATAGTACTATCAACTGCGGCCAAGTACAAGAATTAATCACGGTGATAATTGGGGGGATGCAGTAAAGGGGCACTAATGAGGGTGTTCTTTAATGCATCAAAATATTTTTTAGTGATTTCATCCCAAATAAATGGGATCCCCTTTTTCGGCGAATGAGTAAATCCCTTTGCAAGTCTAGCATAATTGTGTACAAAACAACGAAGGAAATTAGTTTTCCTTGCAAGCTCTGTAACTGGTGTAAAGATTATATAGGGGGTAAAGTCAAAATGGCCTCAACGTTGAGGGGGTCAATTTGGATGCCTTCCTTGGATACCACAACCCCTAGGAGACAACCAGATTTGATGCAGATGTACTTATGTACATTTCAGAAAATATTGTAGTGTCTACAATGAAGAAAAATCACTCGTAGGTGGTCAAGATGATCATGGCACTTAGCAGAATGAGCCAGTAAGTCGTCAAGATATGGTTAATGATGTGTTTGATGTCATGAAAACCATAAGACATCACTAATTGGAAGGTAGCACCAACATTTTTCAGACCAAAAGGGAGTTTTCTAGGCAAAGGTTCCCCATGGATAGATAAAGGCAGTTTTATGTTGATCGGTGGGAAGAATTTTAATCTAGTTGTAGCCATAAAAGAAAAAATCTCACTCCCGACACATTAATTAATGATTTGGTCTATAAAAGGATTTGGATAATTATCTTTCGAACACGTCTGATTGATATCATGATAATCAACACAAACACGAATAGTCCCTTGCTTTTTAATCATAAGGTCAATGTTCAAAACACAATTTGTCAATGGAATGGGGTAAATGAAACCAACCTTTAGAAGTTTTTCAACCTCTCCTTTTATAGTGGCTGCCTTTCTAGGGTGCACTAGGCGAAGTCACGAATGAACAGGCTTCGCATTTGGATAAGTCATAATTTCCTACACAACTATACTCAGATCTATGCCATGCATTTCTTCATATGACCAATCAAAGACATCACAGAATTCCTTAAAAGGGGAAGTGTAAATATTGATCTCATCTGGAGAACAAGGGTCCCTGACATGGATGTTTTCAACAATTCCTGGTTTAACATAAATTTCAATGGGCATCGTAGAAGTATTGTTCCCCATGTTTTCCTCAGACAAAACTTCATGTACCAAAATAGGTGTTTGAAATGTTTGGGTCAATGTACGGGAAACAAAGATATCTGAACACGATGAAATCTCTCTAAAACTAGGGAGAAACGAGGAACAATGATGGGCATCATTCCAAGGAGTTTCCTCAAGAGACATAACCTCAATGATACTCTCGTCAATGGTAAATGTCTCGTTCAAGGGATCTGGAGAATCCAAAGAACCAAGCCAAGGGGATTATGAATATGCATCTAGACGCATACTAAGAGTATCATGACTTTCAGAAGTGACCGATGAAGCCAAAATGATAGCTTTATAGGCTTATTCTACTGGGCTAAGAAACATGACATCTCCAAAAGAATCAACTTGATCAGAATTAGGAAAGATCCAAGGATCATGAGAAGTGGAGATCATGTTGACAGAAGTGATGTTTGGAAGTGGGATGGACAAACTTCCTATAGAGAAGAATCTAACCCACCCCAACACTCTCATAAGGGATGTCAGTATTTCCCACATATGGCACATTTCCATTCGAAGAGATAGAAGAGAAAAAGGCTAACTGATCAACAACAACTATTTCCCCTCATGAGGAAAATGTAGCACATGGAACAAAAAGGAAACCATGTAAAACTTAGCATGAGTCCAACTTCGACCAAGTAGAAGGTTATAATTTAAATTGGAATCAATGACTTCTACTTCTAAGTTAATGGTTTTCCTTCCAACATTATGGGCAAGTCCATGAGAACACTGTAAGGATGAGATCCTCTGCCATCAAAGGCTTCTAAGGTGTTAGGAGAGTGGTTGAGAGGTGGAGAGCCAATAGCTTTCTAGCATGAGACAAACATGATGCAGGTAGAAGAACCCTCATCAATCACAGTTCGATAAATTGTCTTCCCTTTTGTAATGACTTGGAATAAAAAGGCAAGTTGATGTGGAAAACATGGAACATGATTTTCCCAGTCAAAGGTAATCAGACTCGAATCAATAGGGTCAATTCCTCCTATAGAGGATAGTGATGCTTTCCACTGCAATGGACAACTCTAGAGAACTTCCAAGGCAGACATCATCGAAGGCACTTAAGCTAAATCTTCAAAAATATTGTAATGTTGGGAAACTTGCACATTCAGATTGTAAGATGATTTCTAAAGGAAACCTTTGGGAGGTGGTCAGATAACAAAGTCATTACTAGGTCTCTCAATATGAAGAGGACTGTAACTGGGTGAAATAGAAGTGGAAGGTGTATCAGTAACTTCTTTTTCCACAAACTGTTTGGGAGGAGTTGAATAGTCTATTGACCAGGTGGCAATAGAAATAGGTAACGTTCCACAAATATAAACCTGAGAACCGAAAGATGTAGAAGATTGCGGTTGTTCTACCAATTGGGTTTGTTGTGATGGAAAAGGTTATTTTAGTATAGTTGGTGTCCCTTGAGTGTCTTTTAACAAGTGACTAACTTCAGCACAATAGGGAAAATCCTTGGTATAGTGATCTTCCTCATAAATTAAGCAACGATATTTGGGCCTATGTTTAGATGCATCATTAGTAGACAATTTCAAAGGATCCTACTTTTGGGTATCAGATTTGGCTTTTCCTTTACCCTTCTTTGTACCTTTTGAGGTTTTTTTTGTCATGGTAGACTGAATGACATTAACCTCAAAGGTTTTACCAGGATTTGGAAGGGGATTCGAAGGACGTTTGGATGCAGTAGTTTAAATGGATTTCTCCTTCGAAGAATATTTACTAGAAGTTTGAGTCACTAACTCAATATGGTATCAGAGCATCAGGAAAGAGATCATATAATGTGCCAAATTAGGAATATACCAAATCTAAATATTGGTTACAGACAATGGATTGATATTTAGTTACACAACCACCCATAGCTATGTCCTTGGAAATTTTATAAGGTGATGCCAATGTCTCCACTCATGGATATGATCATAGATGTAGGTATAAGTATTATGTTTTGAAGATGTAAGTAGATGGGTACTAGTTTCATATCGAACTAGTAACTAGAACTTAGTAAGGAATGCCATTGCCAAAGAGTTGAAGTCTTGATAGCCACCTTGAGGTAACTTGATGTACCATTTCACAGCAGCACCCATCAAGGTTCGCAAAAAAAAATGTAAACGAACGAAGTCCTCAACTCGAGAATTGGATGAACGACATAAATGGTAAGTCATAACGTGGGCCTAGGGGTTGTCTCTAGATTTTCCTTTGAATTGTGGACAATCACCAGGAATCTTAGTAGGAACGGAAGGCCAATACAACAAATGGAGTATTAGATCATTTGTGAGTCTTAACACATCCGGTAGTTCCAAAGTTGCTATAAATGGAAATTGTGGATTGAAAGGTATGGGAGGCCTTTGATAAGGCTCATCTTATGGATTCCAACCTTGTTGGTATGCATATTTCCCCCAAAGTGGCAGATTTTTACCATAAGGAGTTTGATATTGCCCCCACTGAGAGGTAGTATGACCATACAAAGGTGTATTTACCCCCACAAAGGTGGGTTTTGACCAGGGTAAGGTTGATGTTGACCCATCATAGGCCATTGAGAACAATATGTGGATAAATATCTTGTGAAGAATATTGATTATAAGGTTGTTGCTACAACTATTAACCCTGATGATAAAATTGTTGACCCTGCTATTGCAGGGGTTGACAATGTTGTTGTAAGGGTTGACCTTTTTGATACAATGGTTGGTTTTGTTGCTGCAAGGGTTGTCTTTGTTGCTGCAATGACTATTGATAAAGCCATTATTGCACATAAGGTCCTTGTTGGACATAAGGTTGTTGTTGTTTGAAAGTTCCCTGTGCAATTTGTTGAGTTCTAGGTACTGATAAGTTCTATCTTGAAATTGACTAGATGCCCCAAATGAGGGATTTGAACCAGGCTGCATTTGGGTGCTTTCCTGTTGAGAAAAAGGTTGATTTTGAGACTGTTGTGAGCCATACAGAGGGTAAAATTTCTAGTAGGGTATTTGGGCCAAAAGAGATTGTTAATATGGATTTGGCCTAATCCAGATGGAATAGATGATACACTAGGATAAGGTACACTGCCAACATTTTGACTAGATCCGGTAGCATGATTTTGAGATGCACTCATATGAGTTCAACCTAAAATAGGAGGTGCATATGGAGGAGTTGGTTGTTTCCACCCATGTGGCGGGATAGGTGGTGGCACATATTTTTCACTTAAGGGAGGACTTGAGGAACCTATAGGGACATTAATTGTCCCAACCGTAACTTTTGTTTGTACAAGAACTGAAGAAACTATAGTCAAGACCTCAATTTGAGAGGTCGTGCTTGAAACAAACAGATTAGAAGTAGGTATGGTGCCCAACAATCAAATGGGATTGTGATAAAGTGAAGACGCACTTGGAGTACCTTAAACCAATTGAGCCAAATAGGTATAAATAGGTGGAAACAAAGGTTCACTGCTTTCAGGCAGTGGTGGAAGTGGTACACTTCCCACATACATAAATCCTTCAGGTGTAAAGTCATAGTTAGTATCATCGCTAACACCAGGAATGTGAGTGGTTGAGACTTCTGGAGGACCTCAAGAAGAGGTTGGAAACTCACCTTCTGATGCCATGGGTGGAAACAGTTGGCAAGGGGGAATATGAGATGATGGTGGATATAACTCCAAAGGCACGCCAGGATTATTGTATGGACTATACAGTCGTTGAGGAGATATGACCAATGGATCAAAAAGTGGATTTTGAGGGAATAATACAAACCTTTGGGGACTCTTAGGAGTTTTTGGGTCAGATTCCTGGGATGATGAGTCTCAAGGTGGAGGATGAGAAGCAAGGAGTTGAATACTCAGGATAATTCCATGACAAGCCCTTGGTCTTCAAGTGACTATGAAATCTTAGGATGCTTTCTTTGTGATGACATTTCAGTGTCAGATGATAAAGGGGAAATGTAAGGTGAACTGGTGGTTTAGCCATGATGACCTTCCCTCAAAAACAATAAGGGGTGGTTGATTTGAGCCTATAATTAAAATTTACAATTAATTAGGCAATATGAGGCCAAGGATAACTACATAGGTAAGTCATGTTATCATGGGCAGTTAAATTTTAGAACTTAAAAACAAAAAATAAATAAAAAAGGGTGTACTAG
>APFE030791991.1:20525-50932 GCA_000404065.3 Pinus taeda
CCCCCCCAAAAGTTGTGTTTGGTATATCGCGTCTACAAGGTTGTTGACTCAGTTACCTATGGCTAAAGGATAGCAACCTAGTGGGGTTTACCAATATATACTCAACAATATGGGGAGCACAAGTTCGTGTTAGCAATGTCTAATGCATAATCATTCGATGAGATAATTCCCATATACTTTCCATACTAGAGTGCCTCCGATATACCCAAGAGTATTGGAGAACCTTCAATATACTTCCGTACTGGAATGGGATTTCACCCCCAGGATAAAATGTAGGCAGTTAACAACAATTTCTATGTTTATAGACACCAGAGCACATCTCTAGCCTAGATCTCTAAATGTTTTCATTAAGTTCCAAATGCTCCTTAGGATAATTCAGCAAATTTTAATGTTGTTCTTGAATTATGTTTCAGTTTTGGGTTCAAATGATGTCACCTAAATCGTACAATGCAACTATATGCATCCACTAACTTTTCTTTTCCAAATGCAGATATGCAAAAGAAAAACAAAACTTCACCTTCACTATTCAACATGCAATCTATTGAAAGCAAAAATAGCTTTTACTTTAATAAGTTGCACCCTAACTAAATGATGTTCTCTTTAATTTCATATGCTCTACTACAATTAAGCTAAAGCAAAAATTGAAATTTTTTATTCAAAGGCTCCTATTGCAAAACGATGCGCCAATCAAAGCAACACCAAATCAAATCCAAAAGCACTCAATGAAAATGTCTTTCACTTTCTCTTTTGAATAGATAAAGAAACACACTCTTTTTAGTTTGTAAACCAAGCAAGATAATCTATGCTTGATGAATAACAAAGATGAGTTTCAAATGCAAGATGACCTAATACAAATGAAAAGAAACTTTGCAAAAGATAAACTGAAACTAATGCAAATCAATGTTTCAAATGATTTTACCATATAATCAAACCTAAACAATCATCATACCACATACTCAAAGACACTCACAAGTGGCGAGTGACATTCAAATGCCCTATAAACCCTAAAATAAATCCAATTGCACTCAAGCACTTGAAATTTCAAAAAAGTAAGAATTTGCTAATGAAATCAGGTAATCAATCAAAACATCAATAAATCCAATCATACAAGACAAAACAAGACCTCAGGGGCTCAAACACACTATAGTTTGACAGAGAAACCCTAGGTTTTTTGCCAATCTTTGAGATCAGTGCAGTTGTTATGGCCAAACTGGTGCTAAACAGGGGATCAATATGACTCTTTTAAGAGAAAGCATGTTGGCAACACAACTGTCAAATAAAAAAGTGTGTTGGGTGAGGAATAAGGCAAAAAATAAAAATATTTGCACGAACACTTCCAGAATTAGCACTCTAAGGTAGCAATCAGTGATTGTACATACCTATACAGACTCAAACTAACTGAGAACATGATGGTCAGTCAAACTAGTCAAGGTATCAGTTAAGAAAAGAGGATGAAGAGGCTATAATGATCCCCAACAGAGTTTCCATTTTGTTGTGAAGGTAAATCCCCTCTGCAGACAGAGGTGATCCCTCTATCCCAATGAGTTGGTCTAGCAACAAACCAAACAAACTAGCATACACTTTCCTAGTATATGTTTAAAAAATGCAGAGAGAAAGAGAAACCTACCTTGCTCTTATGCTAACCACTCAATCCTTTGGAGATTAATTTGATTCTTTTGCTCCAAGCCCTACTACTTACATGTTCTTCACATCCGATTACTTACAAGGAAGATCAAAGAGCTATGAAAAATACAAGAGAATAAATAGCATGCATCAAACATAAACTACTTAATAGATCAAGGACTATTAAGTTAAAGGCATAAACATTTACACAACTATGGAAAGTGAACATCAGATGTCTATATTTATGAGATAAAAAGGGAAGCATACAACCTATGCCTTGATGTTGGAGACCTCCTTTTGGTGGATGTCCAAGTCCAAGCAAAGACTCTTCAACCACTTCTTCTCCAAGCTAGAATTCTTAGCATGTAAGCATAATCTCAACATAATGATGTAGCAATCAATGACCAACCATTTGGGGATAGAAGGGAGTGAATAATTAGGAAGGGAGAGGGAGGAAGGTCTACATATCAAGGGGAAAGGCCATGATGATAAGTTCAAGAGGTCTAAATGGGAGAGCACAAGCATATCAACAACAACCAATATATAGCTCATTGTTCTCGAAGGTTCTAGTGCACGAAGCTTCTCCTCCAGTTTGGGAAAACCTACCAGAAGAGGTTCAACATGGGTTTTCCTATAAAAACCTACACTGGAATCACTAGGGTGGAACTGTGCAACCTGCCATCATCACGAGCAGGTAGTGTAGCAAAATGCGTTGACACTAAAATTTAGGTTTTTAGTTAACCTTCTTCAAAATGAATTCAAAGTAGTTTTCCTTTGATTCTTTAGGGAGGTTTTGGTTTGTATATCATGATGGATATGTTGCATAGTTGTCATTGTTTTGGCACTTTAGGATATGGAACAAGAAGCGAACAGGAGGTGTGAAAAAATATTGTGTAACAACATAACCTGGTGGCACCTTCATCGAGATGTTTAGCAGAGACAAGCCTCTCCATGTTCTAGCAAGGTATGCCATGGACAAGTTGGTCATGCAATAACTCTCATATCACATCTCCGTAGGGTTATTAGTAGGGCTACATAGGAGGAAGAAGGCACCATGGCCCACTCTTCCTTTGCAGATCAGATTGTATAAGATTCAGAGCTTGAAATATCCTGATGTTGAAGCTAAGGAAATAGTGAAGTTCGAGTTCGACACCAAAGACTTTTATCCATATGACCCCCACAATATTTGCAAGAAACACTATGCAAAGGTGTATTATCCATGGATCTGAGGGACATGTCATTTGGAAAAGGAGGACCCTTGGAGGTATTGTTACAATTACTCCAAGCTCAATGAACTAGTTAGTCTAGCCAAGTCATGGAAAATTTCTCCATAGACAGCAGCACCATAGGAAGCAACAACAATAGCAGCAATAAGCAACAAACCGGAGCAAGACAAGGGTAAGAGGAATATTGCCGAGAACCTGGAGGTTGAGCAAAGCTACAAGTTCAAAGAAGATCCTATCACTGATAAAGCGGCTTTTGACAATGGAGGCAAAGAGGAAATGGCACATAAAGAGGGCAGAGTGAAGGAAGAAAGAAAATCAAAGGCTAGAGGACGCAGAAAGGAAGTTGTAGGAAACATAGAAGAATTTGAAGGAAGAGCATGACCTAAGAAGGAGAGAGAGGGAAGAGAAGAAGAACCATGAAGAAGAATAAAGGTGAGGTGTGATGATAGAGAAAACAATGGCCATATAGGTTGAAGAGTTAGAACAATCAGAAGTTGAAGAAGAGGCTGACCAGATGTAGGATCAAGAGATTTCTCAGCAGATTGAGTGATTAATTGAAGTGACAGAAATGGATTTAGGATAGGAGCCATAGGATCAGAACACTAACCTCACGCCAAGAGCACTTGAGGTCACTTATCAGTCTCCACTACCTCCAGTGTTAGAACACTCCTGAGCGAGCAACGAGAGGTTGTTCTCCTTGATGATGATCCTGTGATGGATGTGTATAATCTATAGTTTGACGAGTTGTAGAATAATATTGTACAAGCATGGAGAAAGAATTTCCCAAATTATCATGTGTCATCTCCATTCATGAAGGAAAGGGTGATAGTTTTAGATGTCAAAAAGCATCGAGTTGTCATGGCCAATGCCACTAGAGCTTATGCAAGAACCGCAAGTTCAAATGTCAAGTTCCTGTTAGCATAAAATGAACATATGGCAAAGAAATTGCAAGTCGTTGGGAAAAAGGCAGAACAATCTGCAAGTTTCGCAATGGAAGAGATAAGGAAAGCGATACTTGTTGTAGTATCAACTCTTGAGTCCACCATGTAGAAAATCTATGATGGATTTGTCAATATGCATAAGGAAATTTTCCATCTATATGGCTTTCAACAGTGGAGCAAATGGGTTGTCCAAACTCTCAGTGGCATATAGCTAGTATCACCCATGTGAAAGAATGGAAAATGTGGTACAAGGGTGTGTCGCTTCACTTGCCAAAGATGATGAAGCCGTAGACAAAGATAGACAAAGAAAAAATATGGGTGTGTATCCATAATTATGAGTAGATCACCCCATTTGTCAGCAACATGCAAGCTTCACATGCATGGTTGTATAAGATTTTTGATGTCATGGTAAGAATTCATAGGCTCCTATCAATCGATTCTCTCACTAAAGCTAACCACAAGAACCATGTCTAGCTAGAGGTTGACAGGTACATGGAGCTACTAAGGCAAGAGGCCACCAACGATGAATTAGAGTTGAGCGCACAAAAAATGCATAAGTACATTGGTGGTCCTGTCATGGTTAACACCATGTTTCACATGCTTCAGGATGAGTTGGACAAAAGTTCCACAACCATATACCTTGAAGTTATGAAGGCAACAGTCTGTTATCATAAATACACCACCAACGAGTTTGAGGACATCATTTCACAATACTAAGCCTTATATCAGTACGCGACCGAGAAGCATCAAGTGGAATTTTCTGAGTTGGTTTTTCCCCAAACTTCTTATTCATAGTGTTTTATCTTGTCAAGCTATCTCTAGCCTATTTTGTGTCACATGCGTACATGTGGAAAATGTACATTATTGGTAAATATTTTGTAAGTGAAATTCAAAGTGTCATTAGTGGCATGTAAACAGTCACTATGTAATGTACTTGTAAAGAAGTTGAAGAGTCATTAGGGTAGTTAAAGAGTCACAGAGGGGAATGTCAAGGGTCACCCCACCCTTTGTTATAAATAGAACCTCATAACTCATAGAACAGGCTTTTGGGAGCCAAGATTTTGGTTAGGCTTAGGCTTAGAGAAGGCTAGGGAGTATTGTGATGAGCCTTGCCTTCTCCATAGTGTAGCGCGAGTATACTTCTTAGGAGGAGCAGGTGTTCTTGACTATAATGTTCCACTATTGGGGCTTGTGGTTGTCAATAGTGTATGTATGGATGGAACTTTCACTTATAATAATAATAACAGAGCCAACATGCTTTCATGCATATATTTTTGTTGTAGTTGGACTATTATCATTGCTTTAGCAATGCATGTTTTTTAACATGCACATTTTCTTATGAATTATTTTATATGCAATTATATGAATCTTGTTGAATGTGTGTTGTCTTTTCGCTTGTGTGTTCCTTTCAAGTTGCGTACTATTATAGCCTTCTAAGGGGCACACTTCCTTTTCCCCTCCGTGTGTTAGAACCCCCATGCATCTCACTTGACTCGTTACAAGGTCACACACTTGCTTCCACCCAAAGTCATCATACTTATCTCTACGTACTACCGCAGTCAAGGAACTACATTACCACCCACTATTGGGACTCCCACTTCAAACATCTGAGGTCTAGTTGGGGCTTCTTACCGGGGATATCCTTAAATGTTGGTAGGTCCAGCATTGTCAACATTTATGGTGCCAAAAGGAGGGCCAGATGACAAGATGATCCCTTGAAGTCTGTTTTGAATTTATGCACATCATTCATTACTTATATCACAATCACAACCCTGGCATGTTTCTCTCATGCTACTGATTTTCATGTGTTGGTTGATGTTATAGATCACTTGTCACAACTCAAATTTAATGGCGAAAGTAGAACATTCCTGTTAATTCAAACAATTTCCTTTCTGGGTTTCTACAACAGGAATGAGGTATGTTCAGATGCCATTACCTGTGGGTTGTTTTCTTTCACGTTCGAATGGCACATCAAGAAATGATGTCACACATTGCCTGCAGCCTCTATATAGTCTTTTGATCACATGATAAGAGAATTAGGTCATGCTTTCGTATTTTATGACCATGGAAAATTTTAGGGGCTAGTGTTCGCGCAATGGGCTAATTTTCCATGATATTTCCACAAAAAAGATTCGCCAATTTACAATTTTTATAAAAGATGATTCGCCCAAATTTTAGAATATAAAATTGTTTTACCTTAAAAATCGCCAACATTATGTAGAGATGTTGACAATGTTGGACCCGCAAACATGTAAGGGGATTTCCCTAGTAAGAAGTCCTAATTAGACCTAAGATGGTTTGGTTTAGGAGTCCTAGTAGTAGGTCATAAAGCAATGCCTTGATCGAAATGTCGCACAGAGGCAAGTAAGATAACTCTGTTAGTAGCAAGGGTGTGGCCATGGCAGTGAGTTAAGGAAGGTGCATGAAAGGTTCCTAACATAGGTGTGTTGAGATGAGTGTGCCCCTTGGAAACCTGTAAGTGTACTTAGCTAGGAAGGGAAAACATGAGTGAAGATGCATCACAAGCTGGAAAACATGTCAGTCCAAAAATCCAAAGTGATGGTTAAAACAATAGCACATCTGCAAAAAGATTCATATAATTGCATACAAAATTATTCATACACAACTACGTAAGTTAAACAACATACATTGCTACAAAAACTGGAA
The DNA here is from genome assembly GCA_000404065.3 of Pinus taeda. NCBI lineage: Eukaryota > Viridiplantae > Streptophyta > Pinopsida > Pinales > Pinaceae > Pinus > Pinus taeda. Next base: position 26,983 of record APFE030791991.1, read on the forward strand.
CAATCCAACTAAAATAACGACATATGCATGAAAACGTGTTAGCTCTTATTATATAAAGAAGTGTAAGTTCCAATCACACAATACATCCATGTAAACCTGATAGCCCCAACCATGGAATGGTTACAACCACATCCGCCTGCTCCTCCAAAGAGTTGAACTAGATCTATGAAGTGGAGAAGCCAAGGCGCGTTACAATATTGTCCATGCTCTTTGCAAGATAGTATTATTAGAAGCTTGGCTAACCAAAAGCCCTTACAATGATTTATGTGGAACTATTTATAGCAAAGCGTGGGGTGACCATTGACATTGCCCTTTGTGACAGTTCATCTACCCTCATGACTCTTCATCTACTTTATGACTATTACATACAACTATTATCACTTGACTTACACTTGACATGGCATTACATTACAATGCACATGTACTCATGTGAGACAACATGGCTTGAGCAAGCCATGCAAGACATCACTAACACTTGGTCTATTGTGATGAGACCAACTCCTTGGCATGCTTGTGATGGTGAATGTGGTGAGCTGATGTTAAGCTTGGTCGTCTATTGCAACTGGTGCATTAGTTTGGCTCCTTTATCCAACTCGTTTGCTAACATGTGCATGGTATTCTTGGGTGTGGTTGAACTAGTAACACACTAATGCATAATGTCCATGTTGATCTTCAAGTGTGTGTTGGTGGTCATGCGCATCAACTTGCCGAAGTACATGTTCAGCTCTAGTTGGACTTGCTCCTTGTATTCGCCTCGGTGAGTGTGCTGAATGGGTTAGATTGCATGTGCATGCATAATGACATGCATTTTGCTGAATCCCTTGCATGTGACCAACAACACTTCTCACCATGTCTGCTCTGTGCCATCTGCTGGGGTGGATCTTTAACTTGTACGGGCATAGTTTCATCCATGAATGTATGTTGCATCCCCTATTGTTCTTGTTCCTGCTGCACCCATTCACTTGTCTATGGAGCTTCATGTTCTCTCTTGAGTTGCTACTTCAGCACATGCAACTCCTTCTTTGTTCCATTATCTATCCTCTTGTGATCTTCATGTCACCTCGTCACCTCATAGCCTGAGTCTCCAAAGTTTCTTTCATCATCAGTGGATCTGCTTGATCTTGCAACTTTGTTCCACCTCTGTGTTGTCAATAATATTCCTCTTTCATTCGTTGCATTCATTGTGTTTGATGCATTCATTGTGTTCATTACATTTGTTGCATTCATTGCATTCGTTGCGTTCACTACATTTGTTGCATTTAGTATGTTTCCTCCAGTTGTTGTTCATGATGATGCTCGCTGTGATACCTTGATGTTCTTGTCTACGAACAACTTGATATATTTGTGAGTAGACAAGCTCATAGAAATTTGATCAATTGCATCTCTAGGTGTGCTCTAAATGTTGTCTTCGACTCTGCCCTCTGGAAACCATTGTACCTGCACTTTTGAGAGGCATATGAACACCTACAATACCTAGAGATATGGCAACACTCATGTCAAGAAATCTGTCAGTCAAAAACCAAAATGAACTTGAGAACTAAATTTCAACATACCTGTGTGATTGATCATGAAGGTTGCACAATTTCGACTGAGAGGTTGGAAGACTAACTGCCAAGGCTGCGAAAGGCACAATTTGGGCTACTGGGAGACTAGCCGATTGCTGGAACTGTGCAATGCATAGTCCAGTCTAGCTACTGACTACTAGAATTGTGCAATGCACAATCTTAGCTAGAAATGGTTGCAGGTTTAATGACTGCATTATGCAATTTTCTAGGCCAGTAGTCACTATCCCTTAGAAATGTGCAAAGCAGTCTTGCAGGTCGGTGCTTGGGAAGAAATGTGCATTTATGGAGAGGAAGGCAGAGCCTTTCCTCTCAGGATTGCGTAATGTTTTCTGGTGAGGCAGATTGCGGGCCAAGGTTGGCTGGACTCGCCGACAAGAAACTAAAAGTGAATGTGAGTGTGAATGCATGGTCATCTGAGTGTAACCATAAGTGAATGATCATGCATGAAAACAGTGAATGACAAATTCAGAAAATGAAACATCATGCATGTGGGTGAGGTGAGTCGCCGAATCGGCGACCATTCATGAAAAACAATTTCCTGGATGTGATAGCAGTGAGATAACAATGAAAACTAAAATAGTGCTAGGACAAGCTAGTATACATGTAAACAATAGCAAGAATTCAAATAAATCAAGCAAGTAGTACTCGCATAAGCGAAAACACAAAAAGCGACAGAAATGCAACACAAGGCATGGAAAGCGGGTTTACCCTAAAATACCTAAGTTGAATTTCCTGACTACTCCTAGATGTGATGTGGGATGTCAGAGTTGTAAGGTTGATGTGAGGAATGAGCTCTGGAGTGTCCAGTTTATGAGTTTTTATAACATTGACTTTGTGACGTGCATGCCACAAATCTAGGGAAAGTGACACTTGGTGGGAGGTTTCTGAAATGATCCTTGCATGTAACCTCCAACTGCAAAACATAGATCCCTAAGACAAGGGATTCCTTTGCATGCTGCCTTGGGAGAAGCAGCCCATGCATGCAATTCTATTTGGTCCTAGAGGGAATTGGTCAACTCAGTTGCACATGCAAGAGACTCCTCGACTGTTGGGAGAAAATGCGCATTTCTGGCTAGGATCTGGGCTGGCTATCCAGGAGATTTGCACAATTTATGGGTAGAGTAGCTGACTGCTACCTAGATTTGTACAAATTCTAGGTTGGGTAGCCCTACTGAGGAAAATTATGCAATTTTCTCCGTGAGGGTTGACTGGCAGCATTGCGCAATTCTGGAGCCCAGCAGGCTGCCAGTCAGGATTGTGCAATTTCTGGAGGGAAGGCTAGTTGCCCTCCGAATTACACAATTTCTTGGGGAAGCTTCTCAACCTACAGCTAGACCAAGTCTAGGTGATCAACCTATGAGGGGAATGCATCAAGTTGTGATCGATAGGCTGCCTTTGTGCAAGCAAAATAATGAAGCTTGTGAACTTGATGAAGCAAGACAAGTTTTTGTGAAAAGTTGGTAAGGAGGCTCCAAAATGAAGCTAAGGAAACATTTTGTAGGGTGGTTGTAGCCACTACAACACTTGGCGACACACTAGTAGAACTCCAGCTCTCTAAATGGACCTTGTTCGTGAAAAGCAAGTCTAACACCTACGAAAGTATTGTTCAGTTCTCAACCCTCTTGATTTCCATACTAGCTTGATTATAAGATATAGGATCTACCAGGCTCTGGTCGATGGGCACACCTTCCAAGCCAAGGAAACACAATTTTTTCGACTGGACTTGAGGGGTCTATTGGTGCACAAGCAGTATAGTCATTAGAGTCTTATTTTCATCTCCGGTGTTGCTCCGCTACTAGCAGACCTAGACAGTACCCCGGCAGAGTCACATAGGAACAAAAGCTAGCTTCCCTACCAGCGAGCCTATTCAGTACCCCAGAGAAGTTACTTGCATTACCTTTCTTCACAGGAAGCCTTTCACTTCTTTCGCCTTACTCATTTTCATTTTTTTTCAAACTTTTTTCACTTTTTCATTTTTTTCATTTTGATCTTTGCAACTGTGCATAGCACTTATTCATTTCAAAGGTAGAAGAGGGATCCTGACTTATCGAGAGCAGAAGAGGTTGTTCCGATAGAGAAGTAGTTTATTATATCTCTGACATGTCCATTAAGGTTTTCCCCCTCACCCTACTCTACTTGACTGAGCTGACAAGGGTTAACCCAAAAACAACCGACTAGAGTATGTGACATTAGTTAGCGTGCAAGAATTGTGTTTTCACCAAGGTTCACTTCGACAGTACATATTTTCCTTTGACGTATCATGGACTAAAATTAGCAAGTTCTTCATACAGAGGCAAGATGACAGATAACCAAGTAGTGATAGCAACACAAGGCCTCTTGTACTTTACCCAACTTGCTTCAAGAATTGTACATGGTTTCGTGTGAGATTAACCTACGAATTAAATAAGTGAACTAAAAAATAACAAAGCAAAGCAAGAGCAGAAGTGAAATGGAAAGAAAAGAAAGTAAGCAAACAAGCAAGAAAACAAACGAGCAAAAAACGCAAGTAAGCAAACAAGCATGCATGTAAAAAATTGAAAGAAAACACTACTCCTACTCCTAAGCTAACAGTCAATGGGTCATCTCAAGTGAAGTGATACTTCCATTGCAACCACCAACACATTGGTTGACCCATGTTAGTTACGAAAAATTCGTGAACAAGACAGTTGTGCAAACCAGCAAACAAGAAAGATGTAACAGTGAAGACAAACACACTCTGAGATTACAAGTGACCACAGAACAAAGATGAGTGAAAGTGCATGACATGCATTCTGTGGTGTTGTCGTGATGTTGTGCTACACTACATGCATATGTTTTTTGTATGCATTCTCTTGACTGTGACATGCAAGCAAACGTGAGAAAGGTAGACCACTTGTGTTGTGCATGTGTGCTTGCTGTGTAAGATTCCTCCAATGCATGAGCGATGGGATCGTGTATTTCCAATGGAGGAAGCAAATTATAGGTGTTTGTTTGATATTTAGTGCAAAGTAAAGAGAGATGAGGAGCCTTGAGTGTTTCAATAATTTCCTGACCAGAAGTGAAACCAACCTCAGGAGAGTGAGGGCCTAACATAACCATCAGCTCAAGATGAAGTGCCTCGATCGTCTATGGGGTTTCGACCTCATGGATAGATACATCATCATAGACCAGTGTCTTGGATAGCTTAACAACAGTTGAATCAACATCTTGATCAGATGAGGAAGTGAATAGATCATGACAACCAAGATCAGAAAATTCAAGATGTTTGTCAGCATCCTCATGATTTGATGAATCGAGCAGAGAGGTAGTTGAGAAGCAAAGATGTTCACCCTCTACATTTTTACGAAAGATAAATGACAGATTGAATGGATTTTCTGAGGAAGATGTATCCTCTCTACGTTGTAATTACATACTGACATCTGAGGTGTCCTATGAATGATTGGAAGCAGAAGCATCCGGAAATGAGTTTTCATATGAGAAATCAGCAATGGTAGATTCACAAGGGATGTCAGGATGAAGCAGATGAGGTGCAGCTGGAAGGGATTCATCCTTTACCACGGGCTCTTCTTTAGATTCCCACACACACTCATCATGAATGATGGCGCAATTTGGTTGCATGACACCAAATCCATCGACAACTTGATCCTCATTCACAACAGGTGAGGAGTCTGGAATGGGAGAACAAAAGACAGTACAATCCGAAGGATAAAAAAAATGCGAGGATGAAGATCGAGGGAATGAGACCACATGATAACCAACAGGCTTGCAAGACAAATCTATGCAAATCTCAAGAGCAGGTGGGGTGGGAGGGTGTGACAGTTCAACAAAGGTATGTGCATGATCTCCCACATCACTCCACGGTGGTGGAGCAATTTGATGAGATAAAGCCAGATAGTCACTTGTGACAGCAACTATGCCTACTATGATTGCGCAGCTCCATCACCAAAGGGTGATGAGAGAGGTTAAAATACGTGAAGAAGATACTCAAATCTTCCATCAAGAAATTCCCATTCAATGTCATCTTTTGGGAATCAGTATGCAAGATTACAAAAGTGTGTGTGAAACTTTTCAACATATTCATCGGGTGCTTTTTGTAATTCCAGAATTTCTTTGTTGAGAGATTTATAGTTTAAGTGATTGAAAGCATGGTCTATCTTTGTGACCAGATGAGTAAGAGAATAAATAAATTTTTCGGGCAGCGTGGCACACCAGTGCATTGGGTGCCCTTGAAGCATGTAGATGAACAACGCGTAGCTCATGTATTCTTCAAAGAATCAATGCCTTTTGCATGAGCCTACAACACCGACCACATGCCTAACCAAGGCTACCTAGCCTCCACCATCAAATGTTTTATGATACAAGTTATCTGAGAGCATTTTTGGGATCATGAAATCGTTTCCATAAGACATACATTCCGGAAGAGTAGCTCAGTAGTGAGTCATGATAGATGTGTAGAGATTCAAAACAAATGTGAGGACTGATCTTGTCATCTGGCCCTCCTTCTAGCACCAAAATGTTGGCAGTGCTGGACTCGCCAACATGTAAGGGGATCTCCCCGGTAAGAAGTCCCAATTAGACCTTATACCATTTGGTGTAGGAGTCCCAGCAGTGGGTCGTAAAGCAATGCCTTGACTGTGATGTCACACAGATGCAAGTAAGATAACTCTGTCAGTAGCAAGGGTGTGACTGTTGCAGTGAGTCAAGGAAGTTGCATGAGAGGTTCCTAACATAGGTGGGTTGAGATGAGTGTGCCCCTTTGCAAGCTGTAAGTGTACTCAACTAGGAAGGGAACACAGAAGCAAAGATGCATCACAAGTTAGAAAACAAGTCAGTCCAATAATCGAAAGTGATGGTTAAAACAACAGTACATATGCAACAAGATTCATATAATTGCATACAAAATTATTATACACAACTACGTAAGTTAAACAACATACATTGCTACAGCAATCGGAACAGTCCAACTACAATAACAACATATGCATGAAAACGTGTTGGCTCTTATTATATAAAGAAGTGTAAGTTCCAATCATATAATACATCCATGTAAACCTACTACCCGCAATAGTGGAATGTTACTGCCACATTTGCCTACTCCTCTAAAGAGATGAACTAGCTCCATGTAGTGGAGAAGCCAAGGTGCATTACAATACTATCCAAGCTCTTTCCAAGATAGTCTTATTAGAAGCTTGGCTAACCAAAAGGCCTTACAATGAGTTATGAGGGACTATTTATAGCAAAGAGTGGGGAGACTCTTGACATTGCCCTTTGTGATAGTTCGTCTACCCTCATGACTCTTCATCTACTCCATGACTGTTACATCCAACTATTGACACTTGACTTACACTTGACATGACGTTACATTACAATTCACATGTACTCATGTGAGACAACATGGCTTGAGAAAGCCATGCAAGACATCACTAACACTTTGTTCATTGCGATGAGACCAACTCTTTGGCATGTTTGTGATGGTGAAGGTGGTGAGTTGATGTCAAGCTTGGTTGTCTATGATGGTGTGCATGCACCCCATGGTGACATCTCGCTGAAGCGAACTCTTGCCTCTATTGCAACCGATGCATTGGTTCGGCTCCTTCATCCAACTCATCTGCTAACATGTGCATGGTCTTCTTGGGTGCCATTGAAATGGCAACACACTCATGCATAGTGTCCATGATGATCTTCAAGTGTGTGATGGTGGTCATGTGCATCAACTTGCCGAAGTACATGTTCAGCTCTAGTTGGACTTACTCCCTATCTTCGCCTTGGTGAGTGTGTTAATTGGGTTGGATTGCAAGCATGCGCACAATGACATGCATGTTGTTGAAGCCCTTGCATGCGACCAACAACACTACTCACCATGTCTGCTTCATGCCCGCTGCTAGGATGGATCTTTAACTTGTACATAAGCAGTTTCATCTGTGAATGTATGTTGCACCCCCTGTTCTTGCTATTCCTGCTGCACTCATTCACTTGTTTGTGTAGCTTCATGTTCTCTCTCGATTTTCTTCTTCAGCACATGCAACTCCTTATTTGTTGCATTATCTGTCCTCGTGTGATCTTCATGTCACGTCGTCACCTCATAGCCAAGGTCTCCAAAGTTGCATTTGTCATCAGTGGATATGCTTGATCTTTCAACTTTGTTCAGCCTTTTTGTTGTCAACAACCTTCCTCTTGCATTCACTGCATTCATTGTGTTTGTTGTGTTTATTGCATTCGCTACATTCATCTCCAAGTGTACTCTTAACGGTGTCTTTGACTTTGCCCTTTGGAAACCATTGTACCTGCTCTGTTGAGAGGCAGATGAACACCTGCAATAACTGGTGACATGGCAAAATTCATGGCAAGCAATCTGTCAGTTGAAAACCAAAATGAACTTGAGAATTGACTTTCAACATACCTATGTGACTAATCATGAAGGTTTCTCAATTTGAGCCGGGAGGTAGGGAGACTGACTACCAAGACTGTGAAAGGCATAGTCTGGGCTATTGGGAGACTCGCTGACTACAGGAACTATGCAATGCACAGTCCATTCTGGCTGTTGACTATTGGAATTGTGCAATTTGCAATCTCAACTGGAAATGGCTGCAGGCTAGTGACTGCATTGTGCAATTTTCTGGGCCAGTAGTCATTGTCCCTCAGAAATGTGCAAAACAGTCTTGGAGGACAATCCCTGGGAAAAAATGTGCATTTCTGGAGAGGAAGGCAGAGCCTTCCCTCTCAATATTTCACAATGCTATCTGGTGATGCAGAGTCTAGGCCAAGGTTGGCCAGACTCGCCGACAGGCAACTGAAAGTGAATTTGAGAGTGAATGCATGGTGATCTGAGTGAAATCATATGTGAATGATCATGCATGCAAACAATGAATGACGGATTCAGAAAATGGAACATCATGCACATGGGTGAGGTGAGTCACCAAATCAGTGACCATTCCTGAAAAACAGTTTCATGCATGCGACAGTAGTGAGATAGCAACAAAAACTGAAACATTGCTAGGACAAGCTAGTATACATATAAATGATAGCAATCGTTCAAATAAATCAAGAAAACAGTACTCACACAAGAGAAAACACAAAAAGAGGTAGAAATGCAACATAAGGCATGGAAAGCGGGCTTATCCCAAAACTTATGAGTTGAATGTGTCGATTTCTCCTACATGTGATGTGGGATGTCAAAGTTGCAAGGTTGATGTGAGGAATTAGCTCTGTAGCATTTGCTTGATGAGTTTTGAAATGATCCTTGCATGTAACCTCCAACTCTAAAATAGAGATCCCTGAAACAAGGGATTCCTTTGCATGTTGCCTTGGGAGAAGCAACCCATGCATGCAAGGCTATTTTGCTTGGTCCCAGAGGGAGTTGGTCAACTCAGTTGCACATGCAAGAGACTGCTCAACTACTGGGAGAAAATGTGCATTTCTGGTTGGGAGTTGGGCTGGCTATCCAGGAGATTTTCATAATTTCTGGGCAACGTAGCTAACTGCTACCCATATTGCACAAATTCTGGGCTGAGCAGCCCTGCTAAGGAAAATTACGCAATTTTCTTTGTGAGGGTTGACTGGCAGAATTACACAATTCAGGAGCCCAGCAGGCTACCAGTCAGGATTGCGCAATTTTTAGAGGGAAGGCTAATTACCCTCTAGAATTGTGTAATTTCTTAAGGGATTTGCTTAGCCTGCAGCTAGACCAAGTCTAGGTGATCAGCCTGTGAGGGGAATGCATCAAGTTGTGATTGATAGGCTACCTTTGTGCAAGAAAAACACTGAAGCTTGTGAACTTGACGAAGCAAGACAAGCTGCTGTGAAAAGTTGGTAAATGAAGCTAAGGAAAAATTTTGGAGGATGGTTGTAGCCGCCACAACAAGAGACTATATATAAAATCATTATAAATTTGAATAATTCTACAAATATATCAATAAACATTTTATAGTTTGCATATTAGGGATTAGTGAGATTCGCCAATGTTTTTTAACTTCAAGAAATTTTTCCATCTTTAAAATTTTCCTTGTTTATAACCGTAAAGAACTTCATCACAAAATTGTGAAATTGCGAAAAGCACTTGATGAACCAATTGCACACTTTTATGATCATTTCCGTAATCACTATTTTGAATTTCCAGAAGATGAAGTTGATTGGAGAATTTTGAATGAAATATTTCAGTATCTTGTTCACATCTCTCAAAATCGACATGAGTTAGAATCTTTCGAGCCCCTCCCAACATACCTTGGTGTTAGTGCTTCGAAATCTGGGATAGACAAGGTTGTTGTCCCAAGTGAACCTCCTTCCCCTTCTCATCAAACAACTCTATCTCCTTAGGACGAGGTGAGAGAATTTGTGAACCTACCTATTGAACTTTCATCATCTCCTCCCACCCTACCTGCTCTGGATTTTTGCACAGATTTGGACTACAAGCCTGATGGTTGTCTCGTGGTCTCATCTACTCAACCTCTGTCCACTAGTTCCTTTGATCCTCTAGATTTGTGTATGTTGTGTTCATCTGTTTTGGAATTCACATGTGATGTTCACGAGGATCAAGCTATGGATGAAGTTGGTGTTGTACAACCAACCTGCACTATTATTTTTTATGAGTATGTGTGGGAATTTGAACAATAATTTGTGGTGAAGGACGACCTCCTTCTGTCCACACCTCATCTACTTTATCTTGACATCTTCTGCGGTTCTACCATTTCTAATTCCTCTTGTGAAAATATATCTCTGAATATTTCCACTTCCAATCATTCACAAAATGTGCGAGATGTCAGTCTGTCATATGATTACAAAGAGGAAAAATATTTCTTCTCAGATCCACTTGATCTTTCATATTTCATTTGTAGAAATTCAAAGGGTGAAATTTTTTGTTTCTCATCAACCCCTCTCTATGATTCATCAAATCATGAGGATGTCATTGTCCATCTTGAATTTTCTGATCATGGTTATCGTGATATTTTCACTCATTCATTTGATCATGATTTTGATTCACCTAATGTTGATATTTCCAAGCCACCGATCGTTGATGATCCATCTTATGATGAAGTGGTAACTCCTCAGGTTGTCAAGGCACTTCAACCCAAACTGGTGGTTATGTTAGGTTCTCGTAGCCTTGAGGTCAGTCCCACTTCCGATCAAAAACTTGTTGAATCTCCCAAGACTCCTCATCACTCTCATGTTCACATTCAAAATCAACCCAATTCACAGTTTTTTCATACTCCAACAGTATCACACGATCCTATTGCTTATGCATTGGAGGAGTTTTGCGTGGTAAGCACTGTTGTGAAACAAAAATTTTCTTCTTTCTTCATGTTTACTCATTTGTCTAGTTGTAAGGTGTGTAAATGTTTGTCATCCATGCACAATGTTACAAAACAACATTATACACCTAAAGAGTGTCTTTCATGCGCTTTCAATTTTTTATTTTCTGTGGATGTATTCAAACTTCGAATGTTTTGGTTTTCATTTCTTTATCTTTCTTGCATGTTGGTATGCTTGAATATTGATGAGCCTCGGTATTGCAACAAGAATGCTGCAACTCCCAACGATACCAACTTTATTATCAACCTCGGGTTCGTACAAACTTAAGAGGTATCGACACTATCTGTGCAGCATACAATGTGTCCTTCCTTTGCTATCATGATATAATGGAGTGTATGTGTTGAAGTCAAATCCTACACTAATTGCATAAAATGAAATGCTCGAAATGGAACCTTAACCTATTGCAAGCAAGAAAGTACAAGGAAAGAGAATGAAATCAAATGCTAAAATACACCATTTTCTAATTATCTCCTAAGAGGCTTTGCTTCAAAAGAATGCTAAGTTAACATATATGTAGTCCTACTATCCTAAGCATGCAGATTCAAACCATCAAATCTTCTACTGTTGTGCATGTAAATGAATCAAATAATTTTTTTGTCTTTTTGTCTTTTTGTCTTGACAAAAATGAGGTGGCAGTCTATAATTCGACTATGGGTTAACTTTGTAACCAATCAGCTGCGCAAAAACAAATTTTGTATGTGGATTTTTACCCTGAGGATCCCACTTATCTGACCAATCACTGTCGGTCCCTCGTTGACTTCTCCTTTTATCAAGCACTTCAATTCATGTCATTGATCTCACTTCTCCAAATCCAATGGATATCGCATCATCCACTCACCAACTAACCCTGACTTCTCGTTTTATCAAGCACTTCAATCCATGTCGTTGATCTCACTTCTCCAGATCCAATGGATATCACGTCGTCTGCTCACCAACTAACATGGACAATTTCCACTGTCGATGTGACTCATCCAATCGAACAGTTGTCGCACAATCTCACACGAAATCTTGCACGACCAATATCAATTAGAGAACGCGCGAGAAAAGTGGTTTTCCTATGCTACGTTTCGCCCGCTAAGGTTAATCGCATGAATTTTAGGAATATTGTTTATAGCCTTTAGGGCACGCGAGAGACCACTTCCCACTTATCAATACCACCCACATGCTTAATTCATACTTTCAATAAAGGTGCTTAAGGAAAGGTTTAGTGCTTAAACTCAGTATTAATGCTTAACAGTAATTGATTGTTATTTATAAGTAAAATGTATGAACAGAGAGAAATACCCGATTAGGGTCTAGAACGCCAATAGACAATCATAAGAGAATTTATGCACTAGAACAGTGCATCCACACCACACTTCAATCAATTATTCAACAAAATGGAAATTACATATTCTTATCCCTCTTGGCTCGATTACAATAGTTTGTCTGACCTATATTTCAATCTAAAACCCTATCTCTGTCACACCTCTTGCTTACTTTATTCTCAATAATCTCTCTGTCATTACATTTTTTCCTATTTTATGAATTAAATCCTATCCTTACTGCATTGACAACTCAATCTCTATTTTTATCACTCAGCCATTAAATCCATATTCTCAAGCTCTGATACACATCTATACTAACACTCATCTCTCATTCCAAAAATAATACAGTGATCTAATCATTAATCAAAGCAAAGATAAATTCGAGAGATCCAACAATCTAGATTTGGGAATAAGAAGACTAATCCAAGCAAATCAATGATTATTATGAACTTCCAAATCTTTTCCAAGGATGAAATACTGCTTGTGATCCTACAAAAGAACTTACATCAACCATTTAACTCAATCCTAAAACAAGAAATCATTAATTCTAAATGCAAAAATAGAAAGAAATAAAAACAAGAGATGCATGTGAATAAGCAATGAAAAGAAGGAAAAAAAATGATAGAAAAGGGCTCTGAGGCTCTTGGGATGGCCAATCCCAAGGAAACTCAGAGACCTATAGAGCAGAACATGATTTAGAAGTTTAACATGACACCAATCTTCATTGTTTTCATCAATAGAATTACATCCCTGCAAGAAAAGACAATGGAGCTACAAAAATACAAGCTCTCTCCACACTAACACTAATGAAAAATAATCCCCTAGAGGAAAATTCAACTTGGTACTTATAAAAAATTATTAGGAATCATTCCCCATGAATGGAGGAAGCTTTCCCCACCAAAATCCCTTGATTAGTAGACATAGTCCCCTTGATTGGTGGAACACATTCCTAGATTTTCTCAATCATTGGAGTTCCACAATTTGTACCATAATTCCATAATATCTTGTTGACTTATTATTCATTATTGACCCCCTAGTAGAAGGGAACAAGTCCCTTAATTATCTCCTCCTCCAACTCTTCATAATCTGCCCAATATACTCATAGTATTCCACAAAAAATAAATAATACTAGGCAGAAATATTCAATTATTCATAAACCTTCCTAATGAATATATTAAAGTTAAAAATAAATTATCTAATGCAAAAAAGAGAGGTTTAATGTGCTATAGGATGGTCATAGGCCTTAAGTTATTGTTTAATTTAGAAGCATGGGCCTTAATTTATGTCTAATTTAGAGGCCCATTGTACCCCCTGTTGAAAGTTTTGCTCATCCTCTGAGCAACTTAATGTCCTCATTGTGCCTCATCCATGGCCCTGGTGGCCTCTCTCTTGTGCATTAAGAATATTGGCTACAAGTTCTGCAAGGACAAGCCCAAAAACATATTTGTTCAAAGAAAAATATTTTTTTCTTGAGACCATTATCTTGCTTCTTCCCCTTATTCAAGATTGGTTCTTGAATATTTTTCAATTTGGCAAGGTCTTCCACACCCTTATCAACCTTTTGCTACCCTGTTCCACCATTTGAACACCTCTAATACCCCCAAAACATATTAGATGAGAACTAGGACATCCTATAGAAATTCTTGTCAAAACTACAGGAAACCAGTTTTGAGCATAAATGATAAATTGGGATTAGGGCAGGCCCTCAACTTGACTCCCATGCATTTCTCCCATTTTTAGGCCTTGGACAAAAGCTAGAAAGATATTGGAGACCTCTTGGAACACCTCTTTTCATCACTACAGTTTGATTTATATTTTGATGGTGAATGCCTTATTTCTTTTTATTTCCTTCTTCTTCTCCCTTGTGGCCTAGATGATTGCCTAATGACCTTGGAGTTCTTTGTTTTGATTACGTCTCTATTAGGCACTGTCATTTTGGGTTTTAGCAGAATTTTTTCATTTCTTCCTTCTTGTAGCAGCATTCTTCCTTCCTGTAGTAGTCATTCCTTCTTCCTTCATAGTATTATAACTATATGGGAGTGATGAGAAATGATAAAGAGGGATTGGATGATGATACTAGGGCTCAAAGGGAGTAGTGTAGGTTTGTGAAAAAGGTGAGGATGATCTGTTTTTTTTTTTCAAGAATGAAATGGGATGGATGAATGATGAATAGATAGTGAATATGAAGTGAATGGAGGGCTTGGAGTGCTGTGGTGACTTTTCCTTTGCAAAAAAAAAATCTTTTAACTATTGTCCTCATTCCTTGAAATCATCACCCTTCATAATTTGACTTTTCAACATTGCATGAGTGAAGGAGTGAACTCCAATCAACTAGTTGAAGGTGGCTGAGACTGTTGACCCATCCTTAGCTTATATAACCTCATATCTCATGCATTGACAACAAATTTCTAACTATAATATGCTCAAGAGAAGAGGTCAAGAAAATTGCACACTTGTACCTACCTGATGGTTGTTGGAGAGACATGCATGATGCTACTAAGTTGATGTTGATGTGCAGGTGTTGGATGGTGATGCTGATGATCCTCATCTTTCTCCTTATCACACTCTGATGAAGCCAACCTCTATTTTTTTTTTTTTTTTTGTTAAATGCTCACTGCCAATCTTGTAGGTGTTGTTTTATACCCTGTAGGTTTACAGGACAGTGATTTGTTTTGTCCATATCTCCCAAACAGTAAACTAGATTGACCTGAAACTTTCTAATCATGTTGCCATAATCATTATATACCTCCCCATAGAAAAAAATTGGTCAATGGATGCACAAATCTCAAGAAAAACTAAAAATGGCTGAAGGTGTTGGAGGTCGATCTCTTGGAAACCGTGCAGTGGAACTTGCTGAAATTTCTTGAGTATGTTACCATCATCCATATGAATCTCCCTCTGAAACATCTTGGAAAATGGATGCATGGTTTTCAAGTTATGGTAAAAACAAATTTCTACTCTATGCATTTTTGTATCCTGTAGTAAAATAGAGCATCTTGTAGTTTTTTTAGGACAACAAGCAAATTGAATGGTAGAAGCTTGAGAATGATGGGTGGATGGTGGAAATAGATGAGGGTGATGGATTGGAATGGCCTTGGCCTTCTTGGAGCATTTGAGCAACTGAGGAGAAAGTCAAAATTTGACTGCTTTTGACTAGGCTTGACCAACTTGTTCTTGGTGCTTGTAGGTGTTGGAGAGTGCATGCATTTATCAAAGAGACGCATGGAGCAAGGATTTATTTTATTTATTTTTTCTCTTTTTTCTTGTAGGGCTACTAGCTACCTCAATGAGGTTTTCAACTAGTAGGTATGTCTAGGCACCTCAAAGGAGGTTTTCACCTAAGATCTTTTCTTTTTTATCTTTTTCTTTTTTTTTTCAACCCATTGACCACCTCATGGAGATTTTCAATCAATGAGCCAATCTGAGGAACCTCCAAGGAGGTTTTCACCTTAGATTTTTATTTTTTTTCTCTTATTTTTCATTTTCTTTTCTTTTGTTTTTCTTCTACCCTACCCTACTTGAAAAACAAAATCACTTTCAAGTATACCAATATTTCCAATATAGCCATATGCACATCTAGATGATAGATAAAATGATGTGGAGGCTTGAAATGCATGATTTGACATGTACCTAGATTTCAGAGACCAAATTATTTGACTTTGAAAGGATCAAGCATATTTGAGGTGTAGATATTCTTACTCTAGATCAACAGATTACGCAATATACTAAAACACAATACAAGATCTACTTCTACAACACTTTGTGGGAGCTTAATCGAATTGAGCAAGATCAAGAGAACACATATAACTGAGAATGAGAAATCAATCACACATAACACAAAAGAAATAACCCGGGGAACGCCTTAGCCTAAAACCCCAACTCTGTATTATCATGCAAGTGGAAATCTTGTTCAAATTACAAAAAGAATTAGCTCTCAAGCTATCCTGCTCTCTCTGCAATCAAACAATACATCTCACAGACTGAATAGACATAGTATATGTCTTCCTCAAGCCCTCCAAGCCTCCTATTTCCTTGAGAAGTTTTTCTTGGGGTCTAGTGAAGCCACCTGTGTGAATTGGCCTCATCACAGTCACAAAAACTAAAGAAGTAACTGCGTAATCCTCAAGGAAAGAATTCCTTCTGCATGCAAGGAATATTAAAAATGGAATATTATAGCAACTAATAATACACTACCCCTCCATCGGATCTCAACTAGGTCTCTGTCTGAACTGACATGCATGAGTTATTTATGAGAGAATATTCATATTGTTGGCATTATGACATAGGTTTGGCACTATGACACAGGTGTTGTCCTTGATGGAAACTCACTCGGATGATAGATCGTAGCTCAGGCTCTTAGAATGAAGGAAAAAGAGGTATTCACAGGTGCCCCTTAACCAAGTCGCGTATACACACAGGTTCACAGACCAAAAGGAGCGTATGCGTATACACACACTTTCACGCAAGGAAAAACGTGTACATGTTGGAAAACTTGGTATTTGGTCATTGGTATTTTGACTTATGGTATTGGTCCAAGGTATCTTGTCCAAAGTGTTGATCCCAGGTACTTGGTCCAAGGTATTGATTCTAAATGGTTTTGGACCATGGTATTGAGTAAGGCCTAAGACTATAAAAGGAGGAGGAGATCATTAGACAAACGCACTCAAGTATTGAATATCTTATGAAGAGCTAGATCTCAAATATTGGTTATTAGGTCATGGTGCATAGCTAGATCTGAATCAAGGAGGAACCTAAGCGCTTGATGAAGGATAAGTTCTATTGATGGGTCAAGATCTTAAAACTTGAAGAGAAATATCTTTGTGTGGTTTTGATATTTTATTATTGGCGCATATCGTAATCTGTAAATCTGATGATCTGGGTATAACTGATGTCTGATTAATTGCAAAGGTTAAATTATCATCTACAAATCTGTACGCAGGTTTAGTATATCAAAGGCACGTATACACGTTGGTTTGACATTCCAAAATAGCGTATACGCAGGTTAGCCTTGGGAAGAGTGCATATGCATGCAGATTTGTCACATTGAAGTAGCATACATCTCATAGAATATGCTTTAGCTACTTCTGTTTTGCTGTTGCAGTATTTTGGGTTCGAGCTTGGGTTCTGGTTACTAGTACAATATTATGGTTATATTTTTCAAAGAAGAGATTGGTTGATTCAATTTGGTTGTACAAGGAGATTGGTTGATGTAGAAGTTTGATTGATGTTATTGATGGATCCAGTTTGAAAATTTATGAAACGAGGTCCCTAGAAGAAAAGAGAAGGTTGTAGCCTTCTATAGGTCAGTACTTATGTACTAGTAAACAAATTAGCTAGTACAAGAGCTAAGGGGGTTGAAGCTCCGTTCTAGGAGAAACTGGAGAATGAGAGAAGGTTGTAGCCTTCTGCAGGTAAAATCCTGTGTACTGGTGTAAGACTGCACCAATACAAAAACATTGTAAAAAGAAGTTTCTTATTAAAAGAAGATAGAGACAAATTGCAGCAAGTGGTTTTCACCCACATTGTGTTTCCACCTTATATCTTGTGTTCTTGTGTGTGATTGTCTGATCTATTTTACTGTACTTGTTTACTGTTTAAATGGTTCTAATGCACAAATTAATGATCAACATCTGAAGAATTAACTAAATTAGAAGTTTGTAGGTTATATGCTAGTTTCCTTAACTTCAGTTGTGTATATACGTAGGTTTCACTAATTGAATTAGTGTATACAAATCTAATTTTGAAATGAAAAATAATTGACTTGCTAATACTGATTCCCCCCCCCCCCCCCCACCCACTAGTATTATTTCCAACAATTGGTATCAGAGTAGGTCCTTTAGAAGAAGCTTGATCGCTTGAAGGAAGATCGATCATCATGAGTAACCAAGAAAAAGAAGGATCTATCAGACCTCCAATCTTTGATGGGAGAAACTTCATCTATTGGAAGATAAGAACCACGACATATCTTCATCCTAAAGGAATAGATGTCTGGGATATCGTAGAAGGAGGATATACCTTTCCCTCAGTTATTCCTACAGATGCAACAGGTAAAAAGCAATACGAAACCAATGTTAAGGTTGTCAATATTTTATTGGGGAGTCTGTCACAATTAGAATTTGTCAAAGTTATGCAACTCAAATCCACCAAGGAAATATGGGACAAGATCATTCTAAGCTATGAAGGAGATTCTCAGGTAAAACATGCAAAACTACAAATTCTTATAATACAATATGAAACTCCTAAAATGCACAATGATGAAAGTATAGCTAATTACTTCTTATGAGTAGATGAAATTGTTAATTGCATGAAGAATTTGGGTGAATAGATAAAAGAAGTTTAGTTGAAAAGATTTTAAGATCCTTGTCTACTAAGTTTGAATCAAAAGTGTCTGCCATAGAAGAAAAGTAGGATCTTCAGACTATTACTATGACACAGCTACACGGAATATTAACTGCTTTCGAAATGAGAAAAGGAGGTCCATTAGATATGAGAGAAGCTACATTCAAAGCTACAGGAAGAGAAGAATCAGGGCATATTTCAGAAGGAGAGGAAGAAGTAAACTTCGTTAAAAACCTTCAACGGGGTTCTAGAAGATTCAAAGGTAAACTACCTTTCAAATGCTTTGCTTGTGGAAGAGTCGGTCATTATGCAGCCAAATGTCCTCATAAATATAAGCTTGATAAAGGTAAGGAACCGACAAAATGGAATAGAAGACAAAATGTAAGTAAGAAGAGCTACTATACGCATGAAGATAGTGATGGTTTGTCAATTAGTGATGAAGATGAACATGGTAATGATTATAGACTTTTTATGGCTTTTGAAGATGATGATTTCTTGGATGCTTTAATGAATATGGTCTCTATGAAGAAATTTCTAAACTAAAAATCTGTTTAGAAGAAAAGAGTATGATTATAGATACTCTGACATTCCAACTTGTTGAAAGGGAAAAACACAATGAAAATTTAGAATGTGAAATTGTGGGTCTTAGGAAAGACATTGAGAAAACAAAAGCTCTCAATCTTAGATTTGCTAAAGGATCTAAAACTTTAGATGAAATTATCAAAATGCAACATTCTCCTCTGATAAATACAAGTCTTGGATATACTGAAGAAGCATCTCAAGCACAGAAGCTATCAACCTCCAAAATCTATCTTGATGCAACAAGGAGAAGTGAACAGGTTGACAATCGTCAGCAAAGGCATAAAACATATCACCAGGTAAATTGGGTTCAATCTACTTCAAGGATGAACAAAGGCTATAACCAGCCACAGGTAAATCAGGGGGCTTCCAAAGATCGCAGCCACCCCCCCGGAACCCCCTTGCGAACTGGGGTCCAATGTGGCAATACCTTTGAATACATAAGATAATTAGGCTCCACACCCAACAATATCCCACTAGGAGACTGATTATAGCAACTCCAATGCTACTTCATTTATTGGACAATGATTCCACTTTGGACCTAGTTGTTTCTCATTTTCTTCATCATACTTGAAGACCAATTTAAATTGAGTAGATCCTTAGTTTATCCCTAGTTACAACTTTTGTTAGCATATCTGCAGGATTCTGGCTAGTGTGTATCTTTTCCAGCTTCAATTGTCCATCTACCAACGCTGATTGTATGAAATGGTACTTGAGTTGTATATGTTTAGTCTTGGAATGAAATGCAGAGTCTTTGCAAGATGTATGGCACTCTAGGTGTCATTGTATAACCTTCCCAACTCCTGCATCTTACCCAATTTATCCAAAAACCTTTGTAACCAAATAATTTCTTTACTAGCCTCTGTAGCAGCAACATACTCTGCTTCTATTGTTGAGAGTGCAACAACACTTTGCATTTTTGATACCCAACTGATAGTTGTTCCACTTACAGTAAACACATACATTGGATACCATAGGAGAAAATATCTCATCAAAGTCTATACCATTTTTCTGTGCAAACCCTTTCACCACAAGTCTAGCTTTATACCTTTTTCTACCTCCATCTTCTTCCTTCAACTTGTAAACCCATTTATTTTGCAATGTTGTTTTACCTGCAGGAAACATGACTAAGTCCCAAGTCTGGTTATGTGCTAAGGACTCCATCTCTTCTTCCATGGTTTGCTCACACTTCTTCCTAGTTTCTACCTGTACTGCTTCTTCATAACATTATGGTTCACTAGAATCAGTGAACAATACATAATAATATAATGGAGGAGAGTATCGTTCAGGGGGTCTACTTATCCTAGTATATATTCTAACACTGCTTTCAGGAGTTTGAGGTGCTTGTTGCTATTGTGGTTGTTGTTTTGGATGTTGATCATTATGATTTTCAGGCACCATCACTTTTTCTGTGATCTCGTCAAGCATTGTGTATTCTCTGTTTTCTTTTTCTTGTTTCTTTTCCTGCAGTTGATCCTTATACAAAACCTTTTCATTGAATATGACATTTCTTCTCCTAATGATTTTGTGCTTTCATAATCACAAAAGAGATAACCAAAATCATTAACACCATATCCAATAAAGGTACATTTCTTTGCTTTTGCCTCAAGTTTTGTTCTATTTTCTTTATTAATGTGCACAAAGGCTTTACAACCAAAAATATTTAAAAAAGAGTAGTTTACCTTTTTACCTGTCCATGCCTTCTCTAGAATACCACCATCCAAGGAACTTGAAGGCCCTCTATTTATTAGATAAATAGTAGTATCTACAACATCTGCCCAAAATTGTAAAAGCAATCCTACATGCAATCTCATGCACCTTGCACGCTCCATGATTGTCATGTTCATCCTTTCTGACACACCATTTTCTTGTGGTGTTCCTGGAACTATCTTCTCTCTACGAATTCCATTCTCTGAAAAGTACCTATCAAACTTTGCTGCAATATTCACCTCCATTGTCTGATCTGAGGCACTTCAACCTTTTTCCTGTCTTATTTTCAACCAAAGCTTTCCATTTCTTGAAAGTATCAAATACATTAGATTTATTTTGAATACAATAAATCCATTTTTTCTAGTTGCATCATCAATAAAAGTAACATAATAACGAGAGCCACCAAGAGATGATACCTGAGTAGGTCCCCATACATCTATATGCACAAGCTCTAATTTTTCGCTCTTCTTTTCTTTCCCAACTCTGAGGAATCTGACTCTCTTCTGCTTTCCATAAACACAATTCTCACAAAATTTTAAATCAACATGCTTCAAACTTGACAAAAAATTTCTTGAGTGAAGAATCTGCATCCCCTTCTCACTCATGTGCCCGAACCTATGATGCCACAATGTTGTATATTCTCATGTAGAGGTTAAAGCATTAACATAATTACAAATACCATTGCATAAATACAATGTACCAACCTTTTCTCCTTTTGTTATTACCAAGGATCCTTTAGTGACCTTCCAGGTTTTATCTATGAAAGTAGTTACGTAATCTTCACCTCCCAACTACCCTGTTGAAATAAGATTTTTCTTCAGATCTGGAACATGCCTTACCTCCTTCAATAGCCATTGATTTCCATTCTTTTGTTTTATGAAAGTTGTACCCATTCCAATGATTTTACAGGGTTTATCATCACCCAATCGAACCTGTCCAAAATCTCCTTGAACATAATCCTGAAAAGGTTTCCTATCAGGTGTGGCATGTAATAAGGCCCCTGAATCTACCACCTAGGCATCAATAATATTTTCTAATGAAAAAATCAAAGCATATTGCAACACATCGCTTGTTACATTCGCTTCATGATTATTTTCTTGTTGCGCGTCTCCTTCTTTTCCCTTCTGATACTTTCATGCTTTCTTTAGGTGTCCTTTCTTCCCACATTTCTAGCACACTCTCCCTGATCTGGACTTGGATCTTCCTTTTTTTGACTTACTACGATATCCAGGGCTCTTTCCTCTTTCCATTTTTCTTCCCCTAGTCTTTGCAGTCAAAGCATTACCTGATGTCTCACCAGAGATTTTCCGTAACATTTCCTCTCTAATGATTTCACTGACAACATCATCAAACTTTAAAGTACTAGATCTAGAGACAGAGTTACTAATGACCATAACTAAACCATTCCAACTTTCTAGAAATGAGCACAGAATAACAAAGCCCTAACTTTATCATCAAAAGTTACCCCTACAAAACTTAACTGGCTGGTAATTGTATTAAATTCATTTAAATGATCAGCAACAGATCCACCTTCTGACATCTTCATATTAAATAAATGATTCATAATAAATACCTTATTTGAGGGTGAGGGTTTTTCATATAGTTTGGCCAATGTCGACATTAAACCCCCAGTTGCCATTTCCTTTGAAATATTAAATTATACTGATGCTACTAGGCACAGTCGTATTGTGTTGGCATTATGGCACAGGCACAAGTGTTGTCCTTGATGGCAACTCCCTTTGGTAACAGATCTCAGTTCAGGCACTCAGAAAGAAGAAAAAGACATATACGCAGGTTCATCTAGACGAAGGCGCGTATACACGTAGGTTATTCATTACAAAAGTGTGTATATGTTGGGGATCATACTTTTGGTCCTTGGTAGTTAGTTCTTGGGAATTGAACCTATGTTTTGGACCATGGCGTCTCGTCAGATGTGTTGATCCCTAGTTTTGGGTTCATGGTATTGAAATGTTATGGTTTTGGACCATGGTATTGAGGAAGGCCTAAGACTATAAAAGAGGAAGGAGATCATGTGGCAAAGGATCATCCACATTATTATTGAATATCTGATAAAGTGTTAGAGCTGGTATATTGGTAATTGTGTTGTGATGCAGATCTGGATCTGAATGAAGGAGGAACCTTAGTGCAAAAGGAAGGATAAGTTCTATTCATGGGCCATAATCTTTAAGCTTGAATGATAGTATCTTTAAATGATTTTGATCTACTAGATGTGGCACTTGCTTGATCTATAAGTCTGATAATCTGGGTTAATTAGTGATTGAATATTTGGAAGAGTGAATTATCCTTTATAGATCTGTATGCAGGTTCAGTGAAGCAAAGGCGTGTATACACACAGTTTCAGTGAATTCATAACGTGTATATGCAGGTTGTTTCATATGTAGATGCGTATGCACGCATGTTTCAGGCTGATAAGGTAGCGTATATGTTTTAAATGGTGATCTTGCTGCTTCTGTTCATTGCTGCTGTGTTCTGGGTTCTATTTTGTGGTGGTTTCTGGTAACTGCGTTTTTGGGTACAGCTTTTTAGAGAGATCTACTTGGTTTAGATCTAATTGGTGAAGGAGATTGGTTGATGGAGAAATGCTTGATGATTGATTGATGTTCATGGATCCAGTCTGAAAATTTATGAAACGTGGTCCCTGGAAGAAAGAGAAGGTTGTAGCCTTTTGTAGGTCAGCACCTACGTACTATTATCTTGGCTAGTACAAGAGCGAAAGGGGGTTGTAGCTCCCTTCCAGGAGAAGCTGGAAAACGAGAGAGAGTTGTAGCTCTCTGCAGGTTGCAGCCTGCGTACTGGTAAAGGACTACACTAGTACATTGTAAATAAAAGTTTCTAATTAAAGAAAGATAGAGACGAAATACAGCAGGTGGTTTTCACCAACATTGGGTTTCCACCTTATATCTTGTGTTCTTGTGTGTGATTGTCTTTCTGCTCTATTTTACTGTCTCTGGTTACTGGTTATTTGATTATGCATCACAGATTAACAATCATCATCAAGAAGTTAAAGTAAATTAAAAGGTTGCTTTGTATACGCGGGTTTCCTTCTGAATAGTTGCGTATATACGCGGTTTTAATTAACTGAAGTAGTGTATACAATTTGGTTTTAGAAAAGGAATATTTGACCTGATAATACTGATTCACCCC